>OVBE01001387.1:0-37225 GCA_900406425.1 Iberis pinnata | reverse complement strand
AACCCTTCTATCCTACAAACGATTAGTAAGGGGATTGGTAGAAAATTTCTCTTATCACATAGCCTTTTGTTTAGTGTTCCTTAAGAATTTTGTACCAGTTCAAGAATCACTTAACTGTAACGAGGATATCCAGTCTGATGGAATGGTTCTTGAAGGTCGACCACTGCAAAAGGGTATAGAGTTTATTCTTTTAGAGAAATATAGAGACAGAGCACACGATATGTTTTGAAGAATATGGCAACTATGGATCCCTATGTTGAGTAAGTTCTACTGTCCCACATATACAAATTCATTTTATAATTCTTAAGTTGATAAATCTCTACTTTGTAAAATCAGGATGTATTTACAAGAACTGCAAGATAATGATGTTAGATGCGCAATAAATGAAACTTTGTTATGGAAATATCACATTCAACAATTCGCTGAATGGGTAAAGAATAAGGTTTGTAAAACTTCACTATTTGTTTACCTTTTTGTTTACATAGCTAACACATTTACATCCTTATTAGATACCTTCTAATTCAAAGGATCATTCAATAAAGTTGGGTGGTTGGCCTTTGGACCTAGACTTACTGCTCAAACTCATAAAGGTTTTGTCATTAACGAGAATATATTTCACACATAAGCCGTTAAGAGGAAGACTCATAAGAGTGGAGTCACTTACGAAGCTTTCAGCATGTGTAGATCTTCTGCAAGAGATACAAGACATATAGCAGATATGGTAACATATTATGGAGTGATAACAGATATCATTCTCGTCGACTACCACATGTTCAGCGTTCCTTTATTTAAATGTAATTAGGCGAATAAAGGCTACGGTGTGAAAGAACAAGATGGTTTCACCTTTGTAAATCTTCATGTCCACCAAACGCCATATCTACAGGATCCATACATTCTACCATCACAAGCAAAACAGGTATTTTACTCTAGAGAAGATAAAGACTCACCTTGGTATGTTGTTATGAGAGCACCACCGAGTGGATATCATGAACTCGAGACAAAGGAGGACGTTCTCGGATCCCCATTACCCGCACAGGTATATGATGATGAAGAGCAATTGTCTGATGATGAAGGTTTTTGTATTAGGCATGATTGTGATGGAATTATTGTTGCAAATTTGTTATATTAGTTGTTGGAATATTAAATGAGAAGTGAGCTTTTTGAATATTTTTTATTTATTGGAATATTAATTTGAATAAATTATTATTTGCCAATTTTTCGTTTCGATATTATTTTGAAATCAAAATATCAAATTTAATTTTTCAAAAAATAAATGAAACAATTACATATAAACACTGCTATGAAATATTCAGAAATTGCTATTGATAGCAGACTACAATAGTAATTAAAGACTGCTATAATAAAATATAAAGATATGTATAATTAAACTTTATAATATCATTTTCAAGACGCTATAATAAATATTTACAATTGCAACATCCATATCTAGATCTTAAGGTGCACTATATCTTGAACTATAGAGACAAATGAAAAAATAATCAATTTAATTAAAAAAAACTCAGTAATCCTTTGAATAAATTTGTTGTTATGCTAAAATTAGTGGGTGCAAGTGCACCCTTAGTGTTGTGTGTATATTCGCCAATGGCTATGCAAGGTGTCTGACCTATTATTGTGGGCGATGCTAGAGCGCTTTATACAACGTTATGGTATATTATTATAGCGATTAACGGCTGCTAACAAAACCCCTATAGTGCAATTTCCCTCTAAACATGTATCCATAAGAATCCATTAACAAATTTCACAAACCAAAACATTTAGTATATGATCAAGCTTGACATATAAGGTAAGACCTTATATGCAAAAATAATTTTTTATTCGCTTTATCTGTTTAGTTAATGTTTCGATCTTCAGAGGCAAAAAAGTGAATAAAAGTACCATGTTTTGAGACATTGTTAGTTTCTTATCACGTAAGCTATTTGTTACTTATTTACCTATCACATAAGTGATATTATGGAGTGTTATTTTATTTTTCTTGTTGTTACCTGAGATGATATCTTGGATTTGAAGTGGCTTCTGTAACAAAAAAGGTTAATGATGGTTTTAGAAAGACGACATCTTTTAAAAAATCTATTCTATAATATGACGTGTCATAGAAATGGTTTTCTATTGTGTCTTTCTAGATCTCTTATTGTGGAATATATTATTTAGGTTGCTAGAAAATACGCAATATATAATAGCAATTCTAAAATATGCATATTTGAAAGACATAATTATGGAATAAATTTTTCGGTGTTACCTTGTTTTTTGAAATTTGTTAATTTTTACCTATTTAAAAAAATATAATGATCATTCCACTCTAGAACGATCAACCCGCTATAGAACGATCCCTCTAAGAATAAATAACAAATATTTTTAATAAAAAATTAAAATACATATTATGAAGGATAAAAGAGAATTAACATTAAATAAATTTAATTTTATAAACTTGTGTTATAAAAGCATGATTCCACAAATATAACTAAAAACGCTTTTGATTAATTTTCTCTAAAATAAAAGTAACAGTTTTTACAATTGAAATAGGTACAGCCAAAAATATATGTCGGAATCTTTACTAGTCAGCCCTGTAATATATCGTGTAAAAACAAAAGATCCTTTTTTACTTATTTTTTGTCAATTTGAGAAGTCTTACAT
This sequence comes from Iberis pinnata, assembly GCA_900406425.1. Taxonomy (NCBI): domain Eukaryota; kingdom Viridiplantae; phylum Streptophyta; class Magnoliopsida; order Brassicales; family Brassicaceae; genus Iberis; species Iberis pinnata. The sequence continues at coordinate 34,573 of OVBE01001387.1, read as the reverse complement.
GGGTGACTTAATCTCGCCCAGTATGTTATTTTGAACTATATTTCATATTTATTTGACTTCACCTTACCAACTAGCAATGTGACAGTACAAGATTGATAGCAGAATAACTTGACTTACATGTATTGGTTTAGTGGGCATCATAAAAGTGCTTTTTTATATAGTCACGTCAAAGCTCACTTTTTTCGTCTTTATTGATTAAAATGAAAACATTACAACATTAGAAACCGAAACTTTACCCGAAGCCCCAGGAAACGAAAAGCAACACTAAACACAGCATGCACATACACCTCCGGAAACTAAGAAAAACCAACCAAACGATGCTTAACCAATTCTGGAAACGGCTTAGATAAATCTCACAAACCTAATCCAAATAGAATACATTCTCCGCTCGAAGCCAACGAGAGCACGTCAAAGCTGCTTAAGCATTTTTTGGTCAATTAAAATATTATAAAACCGAATGATTATAAAATCCAAAATCTCAATAGACTATACCCGACATATCTATTAAATCAAGAACAATATAAAAGCTTTGGATCAAGAACTTTATTCTTTATAAGAAATCTCTCAAACTTAATAACTCTCAAAGCTCTCTAGAAAACTCTCTAAAAATCGTGTATCTTAAACCTAAACAAAGACTCTCTATTTATAGTTTTCAACATCTCCTAAAACCATAATATTTCATATTCTAATATCAATTAGATTACTCCTAAAAGATAAACTTCCTTTTATTTCTCAATATTTGTTTAGGAATATCTTGCACCTCAAGTTTTCTTTCTTCCAAGTTTAATCTAACATACTCTCCCTTAAGCTTGAACTTATCTTCTTCAGTCTCTTGAACTCCAATAAGCTCTCTCATTTCTTTGAATTTGATTATTCCCAATGCTTTAGTCAAAATATCGGCTATTTGTTCATTCTCATGTACATGCTCAACTTCACTTGTTCATTTTCGACACATTCTCTGATGAAGTGGTACCTTTTATTAATATGCTTGCTCCTTCCACGAAAGACAGGATTCTTTGTTAAGGCGATAGCAGATCTATTATCGATTTTAATGGTTACCTTCTCACAATCTTCTCTTAAGATTTTGCCAAGTAGATCTTGTAACCAAATAGCTTATTTTGAGGCTTCAATTGCAGCCATGAACTCGGTTTCGCATGATGATAAAGCGATGGTCTCTTGTTTTTGAGAACACCATGTTATTGGACATTCGTTGAGGATGAAGACATGTCCTATAGTACTTTTACCATCATCTGGATCTTCGTTATGGCTGCTATCGCTAAATCCTATATTCCTTTTCCTCCTTTCTTTGTATAAACAAGGCCAAAGTAATGAGTTCCTTAAATGTATGTTAACACCTTTTTAAGCGCAGCTCCATGTGATTCCTTTGGTTGTTACATATACATGCTAAGTAAACCAACATAATAAGATCAGGCCTAGTATGAAGTATATCGCATGCACCCAACATTTCTTCTGTAACTTGTTTCGTCTATGCTTGCTTCGTCTTTAGCCTTTGGTAGCTTCAGTCCAACTTCCAAAGGTGTGTGTATCGCATTACACTCTTTCATATGCGCTTTTTCTAAGATTTTCAAAGCATATCCCTCTTGCCTTAGTATTATTCCTCCATCGTAGTGCTCTACTTCTATTCTGAGGTAATAGGTTAGTTTGCCTAAATCGCTCATGTGAATTTTGCTAGATATTTCTCTGTAAAACTTGAAAATTAAATTTAGAGAAGAACATGTCACCAAACGATCATCAACATAGACATCTACTAAGAGTAGTTTTTCTTTTTCTTGCTTTCGATATAGTGAAGCCTCTTTTGAACACTTCGTAAACTTCATTTCTTTAAGGATGTTGTTGAATTTGTTGTTTCATGCCCTTGGATCTTGTTTTAGTCCATATAACGTTTTATCTAGCTTGTAAACTTTATCTTCTCTTCCTTTGACTATATAGCCATCTGGTTCTTTTACATAGACATCCTCATTTAATTCTCCTTGTAGGAACACAGTCTTGACATCTAAATGATGTACTTCATATCCGTTGGATGCAATGAATGCAAGTATAAATCATATTTTTTTAATGCGAGCTACTGGCACAAATAGGTAAACATGTACATATCCTTTTGCCACCAGCTTCCATATGTGTTTCCTTTGATCTTAAAAACCCACTTAAGACCAATAGCTTTAGCTCGTTTAGGAAAATCGCATAAACTCCAAGTTTTATACAAAACTATAGTCTATCTCATGATGACATGCTTCTCGCCTAACTCTTTTCTCTTTAGCTTCATTATTGTCCCAAGGTTCTACGTTAATTGCAACTGAAGCTCTTTCCCCCTCCTCTTGAGATAAGATAACATAATCTCCTAGGTAATGTGATCTTATGCTTTGCCTTTGACCTTCATCTTGTGTTTCTCCTTTTGCAACAATTTCTTATTGTTCAATAAAGTTTTTCGTTTGTAGTCTCGTCTTCTTCTACTTCTTCTATTTCTTCGAAAACTTCATTGGCTTGTTCATGTTCTTCTTCGATGATTGTAGGTTCTATATTGAAGGTTACTGTTGGTGTATGCGTATCGTTGCTTAGCTTGCTCCAGTTTCATCCATTTAACTCATCAAATACAACATCAAGACTAACTATTGTTTTTTTCTTTGTAGGATCAAGTAAGCGATATGCCTGTGAACCAGGTTATGTTCCTAGATGTACAAGTGCTTGTGATCTATTATCAAGTTTTCATAGATGTTGTGATGCTATCTTTTCATAACTGATGCATCCAAAGATGCGTAGATGCTCGACATTAGGCTTCTTTCCTTTGAAACTTTCAAATGGAGTTATCGTAGGTAGGGCTTTTGTTACGACTCGGTTAATGATATAGGTTGAATGACTTACCACTTATCTCCATAAGTAGCTAGGCATGTTCATGTGGTTGATGCTTCTTGTATTGCCTAGAAGAGTTCTATTTCTTCTTTCTAATACTCCATTATGTTGAGGTGAATATGGAACTTTAGAGTGTCTTTGTATCCCAATCGTTTTAAGAAATATAAGAATTCATGTGACATTAATTCTCATCCTCTATCTGTACGAAGAAAATTTATCTTCTTCTCCCATTCTTGTTCGATTTTTATCTTGAAGCTTTCAAACGCAGGGCTTTTATCGTTTAGCAAAATTGTCCACATGTATCTAGAATGATCATCAATGAGGACAAATATTTCGGACTCAAACGACCTAAGGCCCTAGTGTTAACTACCATAATAATTAATAAAACTTGTAAAATCTCTGATCCATTGGGTAAGTAAAAGAAAAACGAAAATCTTTTGATATATCCTAAAACCAAACGAAGTTTAAATAAAACTTTAGTTTTAAAAAAACACAAAAATGCTTAAAGAAACATGGACATGTAATTCATTGCATGAAATACCTTGAAATCCAATACATGATTCCCAATTTTCGTCATCGTCCACTTGTTCTTCGATCTCCATGTTTGTTTTTTAGGTTAACTTCGATCCACGAGAACTGAAGGTTCTGATACCATGTAGATTTAATAATTTGAACAACTTGACTTTATTAATCACCAGAACCTTCTATTTATAGATGTCGAAATATAATTCCTAAATCTAATAGAATAAGAATAAATCTAAATCTTTGACTTACTATATTTTGGGTGATTTACATGAGTCTTAGATATAATATAATACACGATATATCTTCTCATATATCTCGAATACAAAACTAGTTGAGTCCAAGTTAAAGGAGACTATGAGCGAGCCAAATCTACAATGGACGAATCAAATCTCATAAATAAATAAACGTACCGCTAGACGAGTTGACCCACAAATATCAAGCCTAGAAGATATAAGTATAAAGATATTGCTAAATATATAGTAAGTCAAAAACTCACTAATCTTGATAAATGGACGAATTGAGTCTTAGACATACAGTACGAGTTGTTTAGCAACAGATTAACTTTCACTAAGCAAAAACGGTTGTATCACAATAAGATGAGACGAGTCAAGTCCTACAAATAAAATGGAATGCCACTTATTTGTAAAGCTCTTGGCGAGCTGAGTTCAAAATCCAATTTTGTTTTATGTGATTTGCAGCATAAAATATGGAATGGGACGAGAACCATCAATTCATGGTGATGTGTATATCTTTGGTGTTCTTTTTTTTTTGTTTGTTGGACATGTTAGGGGAAAATCACCAACCAATGAGAGCATTTCTACTCTTATTCCACTCCTTAAATCTAAAATTATATTTTAGAATAAAATGTCCTCCAATCCTATTATATTTTTAATTCTAAAATAAAGTACAAAAAAAAAAGAGAATTACTCAATAATTAATTAAAGTTATTCATGATTCCATTTTTAACTCTAATGAAGCACCGAAAAAAATAGATTGGAATTGAGTCAAGCCATTTTAAAAAGGGTTAACTTTTAGTAGGCCCCCAAAACTTTGCATATCCAACTTATTCTCCTTGTACTTTATAACTCATTAGTGTTCCCCCTGAACTTCGACTGCTCCTTACAAGACCCCATGAACTATTCGATTTCATCGTTTTCCTCCCTCCCAGCGATTAAAAATGAAAATTTTGATTAAAACTTTTTAAAAAGCGATTAAAAATTGCTTTTTGGTTAAATTTAAACTGAAATCCTAATTTCATTTTAAACCAATCTCGGTTCAAATTAAAATTTAAGTCTTTATTTAATTGTTTTAATCAAAAACGTGAAGAGAAAAATATTAGGGTTTTTGTCGACTGATTGTTGCAGGCGATTCTTAGAGCAATTGTTGCTGAAGGAGAAATTTTCTCCGGTAATGGCAGACGACGACGTAGAAAATTTCTCAGTTGTAGTGGCTGAAGAAGGAGGTGGAGTCGAGTCAAAGATATATGTCCAACGCTTTTACCGAATGCGTCAAAGCTCCACTGCATTTATATTACTTTCAGTTTTGGTTTGAAATATATATATGAAAGAATTATTCAGATGTGTTACATGCCGATTAATGTAACTCCACTTTGTCCGATCTTGTGTACTGTTTCAATTGTAACATTGCCCGAAGCCTACAATATGAGATTAGATCATTGTTCCATTAAAAAAAGTGTTACATGTCTTTCTTTCTAATGTACACACATACTTACCTTTGTTTCAAATCGTCATTAATTAGCTCAACCTCATCTTTAAGCATTGTGACATCAACGTCTCCATTCTCCGCTCATCCTTTGCATAAAGTTAAGCACAACTCTTTCGACAATAACAATCTTATGTGCATTCCCAAACTTTAATCCTTTATGAACATAATCTCCATCATTTCTCATCCATTTAACCTGATATCACTATATATCATTTAACATACAAATCCACCAAGGCTTTTGTCGACTTCAATTACAAAGATTCAAAACAAAATGAAACCTTCAAGGAAGGATCAACTTGTTCAAAAATCATCTCAGCAAGAGCAATTCCAGTAACAATACCATCTTCTTTCGCCAAGAAATAAGCCTCCACTTCCATATCAAACGGTATTGTAGCCATACACGTTACAACTCCTACACTCACACCAATTTTCACGAACTCAATTTTTGAAAAAATTCTAACAAAAGTGGTATCGTTAAATTTTAATTTGAAACGGGATTGGTTTAAAATGAAATTAGGATTTCAGTTTAAATTTAACTAAAGTATTAATTTTTAATCGCTTTTTAAAAAGTTTTAATCGCAATTTTCGTTTTTAATCGTTGGTAGGGAGGAAAACAATGAGATCGAATAGTTCAAGGGGTCTTGTAAGGAGCAGTCGAAGTTTAGAAAAAATACTAATGAGTTACAAAGTACAAGGAGAAATAAATTGGATGTACAAAATTTGAGGGGTCTACTAAAGTTAATCTATTTAAAAATGAAATGGCATCATTTTAGAATTAAAAGATAAAGTTTTACATTAGAGATACTGTGAACTTCACAACAGCAGATCAGCAATGCCATAAGTGTTAAGACATCACTGACCAATCGACTCTTCGCTTCGCATCGCAACAGTCTTAGAGTTGGTTTTCCTATTGTTGAGTGCTTGAATTGGTTTGGGGTGTGAGGATTAGGCAATGTTATTAAAGGCAAAAACTGACGTTGAAATTTTTTTGGCTTTCTCTACAAATTTTGCCTTATTTATAGACAAAACAAACTCAAAAGTTGTGTTTAAACTGGCTTTAGAATTGACAACCCTCAATTTTCCCAATAATTAAAATCCATAATTAATGAAAGCATATCGAATGCAACACAATAATAGACCAACTATGTACGGAGACAAGAGAAAGCAAGAAAACACAAGCTCATCTGCCATACTAAGCCAAGCAAGGAGGAGATCTAAGGAAATCCAAAAGAATGTGGTAAATCAATTTGGGAAGTTACCACACAGAGTTCACCAGCTGCTACTGCCATTCCCGGCAATGACCACAACTCCAGGCACTTGCAGGCAAGGATGATTGTTCCTCCTCCCATGGAGAGCAGTGAGAATGTATTAGCAATCCACAAACTGTGCATAAAAGATCAGGGGGTGGCTCCATTTGTGAACATCTTTGACATGGACCCATCTCTTTATACTCTTCTTCTGTTGGGTTTCCTGAGACAACATCCTTCTCGCTCTCGCCATTTACCTCGTACTGACCACCACTATCATCAGCCGTCAGTAACTCCGTCAATGAGAAATAGGTTTGTGGTTCAAATTCCATGTCTTCATAGTCGAATAGTAGCTCACCAGACGAATCCCAGTCTGAGACAGCAGGTAAAGCTTGCTCCTTGCCTTGGGGTTTCAAAATAGGGTGCGGTTCAGGGTAGTCTGCACAAGAATCTTCTCGTTTTACTTGCCTTCTAACCGGTAGCTTCTGTGGTCCCGGCGCAGAAGCAACTGTGTTCCATTCAAGATCAAAATTAGCGGGTGAGATTTGTTCAACTTTGGAAAGTGAGACCAGGAGAGGATCATCATCCGGGAAAACCGTGTCTTCGGAAGGGAACGTAGGAGTGGCAGGTACAGGAGTAGACGGTTTCAAGTCTTTTGGTTCTGACTTTCTTTCGGAATTAGAATCCAACGATGGATTGACTTGCCTTTGTATCTGGTTCTTAAAAACTAATCTTTTGATTTGCTTCTGTTCCTTCATTTTCTGATCCATGTAAGGGCAATCAGGTGATCGTATACGACGACATTTGCAACACTTGAATCCAACCACTTCAGAAATTTGAGACTCCTCGAGCTTAACAGCTTCAGTGTGGAACCACTCTGCATTATAGATTCATATAATTAGATAAGAAAATATTGGAAACATTTAAAAAACTTGAAGACTTTCAAAAATGATCTCCGTACTTTCGCATTTTGTACAGTGAATATACATCAAACCAGGATTGTACGGCTGTTGACAGATCCCACAAACTGGGTGGAGACTGAGTTTATCCGATCTTCCAGCCAATAGAATGTTTTGATTCCTGAAATCAACACCCGTGTCCTCCACGTTCTTTTTCCTCCATATGACTCCACAGGATAATGTCTTCTGTTTACTCTTGGATGCAACTGAAGAGTTAGGAGTAATTTGTTTAATTTCCGAGCTGTGCTCTCGAGACGGTAATTGTTGACTAGGAGGTTTAATCTTGATGACTGGAGACTGTTCACTAGGAGACTTAATCCTAATGACTGGAGACTGTTGACTAGGAGGCTTAATTCTGATGACTGAAGTGACTGCATTCTGATTTTGTCCATTGATCAATGTCGGTTGTCTGTGATTGATATTTGTAAGAGATCGAGCTCTAGCAAGGTAGCAGCGTTTGCAGGTAATGAAAACTTCAACTTTTCCATTTGTGCATTGTGACAGCGAAGTGCACTCCCGGTGACAAAATCCTGAAAACCAAAACATGAATTAAGCATAAACCAATTCGATAAGATCTACGACAAAGAGAAAAACATATTGTACCTAGGCAAGTGCTGCAAGTTGTTGTGTCCCTGTCAAAATGTATATAGTGTTAGTGAAGTGAGGTCAATAATAAAGTAAAGCAAGCATTTCAAAATGTTACCTCAATAGAACATCATTAAAACACGACGCACAAGAACATTTCTCCATGTTATCTCTTCTTAAAGCTATATATGAAAATATATCCATACGGGAAGCTTTAAGCTGTTTTCTCTGAAGCTTTGATAGTTTATTAGATGGCTTCTTGGTTGAAGGCATTTGTACTCTGTGCAAACTCTCTTCAAATTCTTTAATCAAGTATAATGGAACACGTCCTTCTAAAAGCCAATACTTTTCATTTCCATCTTGGGTTTTCTCGACCTCAGTTACATTCTTCATGATGCGTGATGGTAGATGCTTTTGGTTTCCAAAGAAAACTCCATAGCTAACCTTGTTATCACTAATCCTTTTGTCACATATACGAGCGTTTCTAAAAACGGCTGCATCAGTCTCTGGTCCTTTGACATCTTGGAGATTTTGATCTGGCCGTACAAGTTCGCTCCACCTTATATTCATATCCAGGTATCGTACCTGACCCACAGGTTTTTTTGGAGTTTCAGAATCACAACAAATAAGAAATTGTTAAATTAACAAGTGAGATCATTGAACATAGACACAAACCTGAAGAGAAAGCTGAGATATGTTCTTGCTACTTTCAACTGCAGTTTTCCAAATAGACCGTCTGCTTCTCTTAGGGATGTAAGAAGCATCAGCATAACAAAATCCCGGGATCTTCTTAGAACCCCCTTAGAATGCAACAAAAAGTCATTAGTGGAATCTCGAAAACCATTTGGTGGCATTAAGTAGGGTTTTTTTGTGGCGGTAGCATCTATATGTTATCAGAAAACCGATATAAATATATACCTTGCCAAGCTGCTTTCCTTATTGCTGGCTGTGACAAAACTGCTTTCAGTAGTATACCCTTTGATAATTTTCCACCTCGCCACCAAGTGAAGCTATCATCTTCGGAACCTTCAGCTGTAATTTCAGCCTGATTCCTTTGCCTCCTCCTGCCAGGCCCACGTTTCTGTGTAACCCCAACAATCAATGGAACACTTGGGAACATAGAAAGTTCTATCAACCAATCATCCACCAGTTTAAACCATTCGCCTGACAGAGCAATACTGCAAATATTTTCCTCAAGCTGCAACCAAGATAATCAAACCACATTATGGTGTTGAGAACATGATACCATTAGTATATCACATTACGGTGTAGAGTACCAATTTTGACCCAGAGAGGAACAGACCATATGTTCCGAAGTTTTCAGAAATAGAAAAGAAGAGTACTTAAGATATGGAAAATAATTAGAAAGTAATACTCACGTCAAGTAGAAGTGTCTTTAGGCCTTTGTATGTTGAGGCTTCCTCTACCTGCTTACGCCACTGTTTTCTTAGACTTTCACTGAGAAACGGACCAGCAGTCAGACCACGTAAGCTTTCCTCAAGATATAGAATATATGCAGCAATACTTGAATGCACTCCATCCCCATTCTTCAGAGGAAAAAGGCCACTAAAGATCTTTGTAGCACCTTTCGTGGCAGCCGATACAGCTGCATTTAACATGCATCCTCTCCTGCTTGCAGATGTGAGTTTGCAAGAATGACACCAACCACATCTTTCCCTGGTAATGTCCTTCTTATCAGGACTTGGCCAGAAGAAACGTGAGGCAACTAATGAAAATGCTTTCATCTGCATTAAGATATTAGTTGATGCAGCTTTCTTGGAATTACTGTACTTGCGAAGGTCAGGTTCATGGGTTTCCTCTGACGTTAGGACAGCCAAAGTGGCAGCAGCTGCCACTGCCAATTCCCCATTTGTGTAATAATTATTGTATGCTTGTGATTTAAACGATAAACCCGAGTAGGTAACACCAGCAGCTAATTTCTTCACCTGTATTCCACTTGAACCTCCTATAACAGTATTGTGATAGTTACTTGAAGCAGATGCAGGGAGGTCAAACATAGTCTGAATATCATTCCTACTGGAAGTATTTGCACCATCAGATTTAGTCAGTTTGGAAACCTTGCCATCCTCTTTATCCTTTTGTTGAGCTAAACAAATCTCCCTTTCCCTCAATGAGATAATTTCTCTAGGTAGATCCCAGTATTGAGCAATGGCTTTGCAAATATCCATATATTCTAGCATATGGTTTGATGCAGATAAAAGCACTAGTACAACTTTTGATATATCATTGACATTGTAGTAGTTGACAACTGCATTTCCATTGGCAGATATGCTAAGCCTGTGATTTAAGACAACGTAAAACCGGAAAAAAAAAAGGGAACGCTCATCAGTGTCACATCAAGAAAACTTAAGCAATTTAAGTGTGTTCCATCTTAATGCTTGTAAAAATTGTTTAAAAACATATATCTACATGCTAGTCAATCTTAAACAACCAATACTTCACAAGGGTTTTATGTAGTGAGGGCATGTAGTTAAAAGATCTCTAACCCCAATATCTGCATAAATATATACGAATAAAGGCATTGAAAACATACACCAGTAAGTGATTGCAAGTACCCAAGAAGAGTCGCCCATGAGGATCCATTCCAAACTGAACAGCTCCTTTAAGTGAGGTTCCATGAGCAATCTTTGGCCCCATTTTGTTGACAGTGCACTCTGGACAAAACCATGGCCCGTCTGGAATATACATTTTGACCACACCAATGCATCTTGAGTGATATGCTAACGGACATCCATCACAACAAAGCAACGTCCCATCCATTCCACAAATCCTACATTCATCGCTGTTTCCATCCAGATCTGAGCTGACTTCATTTGAAATGCTTTCAGTACATCCTGGACCCAGATTTTTAGACTCCTCATGCTTTATTGGGACCATATCAATACTTCCTCTCTCCATGCAAGCTGAGGTTTTAGCGAATCTGGGGTGGACCCTTCTAGATCCATTTTCAGGAAGATTGGTGGTCATTCTATCAGGATCAAATCCAATTTCAGATTCTTCACGGGCATCTATTTCATCTCTGAATTCTGCTACATCAAAGATGTCATCACAGAGAATTTGCAGGATCTTCAATTTCATACCAACAGGTAAGATATAATACTCCATTTCAACAACATATTTGTAAAAAGAACTCCACTGAGACCCACTTCCATGACCCATTGCACCAAAGTACTGAACCAAATAAACAGGCCAAGTTAGCACATCGAGCAAGCTCCAATCAATGCACCTGCGGATGGCAAAGCAACAAAGTGTGAAATGCTTTTAACCACAGAGGTGGAGCAACCTAAAATAAGCTCATTCAACCACTTGCATCGGCAGAATAGTCTAATATTGCAGTCCCTTATTAGCCATGGCCAATAAAATTTCCTACTAACAGCTGAAAAGGTTTATGTGAATACGCGGTAAATATAAACACTATTCTTGAGTTAGCACTGGTATAACTAACTAAACTTCACATTCAATAATGACTTGCAATTATAACTAGCTTCCTTGACTTCAGATTCCCAACCCAATGATCTAATTATGCTATTTTGTAAGATGATTGATAAACTATGAAACCAGAAAAAGCTCAAGAGATGAGAATATTAGCTATGAACATCTGGAACGCAGAAGAGAAACTTCCAAACAAAAATACAAAAACATAATAAAATCTATCTGTATTTACCTCAAGCATTTTGAAGCCAAGACAGACCCATCTGAGGAGAGTCTCTCAAGATGATGTTTCAATGCCCGCAGCAATGCCACATGGACAGAATCCAACAAAGGATTTGGTCCTGAGAAATTCAAAGCTCCCACAAAATCATTCAGCTCAAACGGGAAGAGATATAGCTGAAAACTAAATGACCTCAAGAACCCGTAAACAGATAAGAGATGTGCCACAGCCGCCTCTGGGATGCCAATCGTTCCTGATGAAGGAGGTAAATCCAATGGTAGAAGAAGAGGAGCCTCAGTTTCAATGTCTTTAGCACTCTTCTCTTCACAATCAGATGAATCTGAGTCACTATATGTCTCATCGTTTTCAACTTCTGCCTCAGAAGTTGAATTTGTAAATACTGGTGCCTCAACCTCTTTGTTCTCAGGTTGATTTCTTTTCTTTTTCTCTTCCTTCTTCAGTATGAGTTTTTCTAATTTATTCCTTTTAACGGACAGTTCATCGTCCAAGTAACTATCTCCAATAATTAAACGACGAAGATCACCACTTTCCATTTCCTCACAATCACCATCCTCATACTCCACTCTGTATAACCCAGTATCGTAAGACACTATCTTTCCTAGAAAAACTCCATTGTCATCAAAGTCTTTCAGCACATAACGACCTAGTAAGGATACTGGCACTGCCGGTTCCACCTCCAAAACATGCTTCTTCCGTCGATTGTTCGACTTCTCATTAGGCGTTCGCTTATCATCCTCTAATTTCTGGCGTTTCCTCGGTCTTCCCCTAGGTCTAGGAACCTTTGCTTCCATCAAAAAAAAACGATGAACTAAGATCCAGATCGATCCTCTAGATTTGAATCAACGTCACTTCGCTTCTAAATAATACACCCTTTCACCAGAAAATCGAAGCACAAACGCCAAAACACATGCGAATCTAAGATCCACAATAATCCTGCAAGCCGGAGAGATAAAACTAGATGAATCTAGAACCGTAACGCATTAAGAATACCTCGCAAAAGCAATGAAATTCAAAATCCTTATGTGATTTTGATTTACCAAGTAATAGATTGATACAAAGGGAGGATGAATGATGCAAAAGGTTGCTAGATTCCGAAAACCGCCATTAATGAGGAACTTCGAGGGATGTGACAAGTCTAGAAGAGAGCAGAGAGAGAGAGAGAGAGAGAGAAAGATGAGCCCTAAATCTGATAAACGATAGGAAGATTATGCGATTAACGGAGCGAGTTCGACTCGGCAATCGGGTTACTGGGCCGTGACCCGTTTGATATCCGATTACTTTATGAACTTATTTAACCATCTTAAAAGTCCAAATCCACGAGAGGAAGGAAATACGTCCTAACGTGTCAAAAATATCTTGAGGCTGGAGATACCTATAAAGTAGGTGTCAGAAATAGAAAAATAATATAAAATTACACTAATCGAAAATTTTATGAAAACAAAATAAAAAATTATGGTTTCGATTCATTACCATTTCATAATTGTACTATTAAAATGTGATTTCGCATAAGCTTTATTATTAAGGAACAACTGTGAAATACTTACAAAATTTTATAAAAGCAAACTTTAGATGAACTTCATGCACTTGTTCAATTTCTTTTTGTGGAAGTAGTTGTAGTTCTTGACAAAATAAAATTATAAATATATATATATATATATATGAATTAAGTTAAGCAAATAAAAAAATTTAGTTACTTGAAAATAGTTAAATATTTTAATTGTTTTCTCTCCACATATCAACTTTTTTCCTAATTTATTGTCACTAATAATCGCATGACCTTTTTTTATCAATATATCAAAAGTATATGACAAATAAAATGTGTTATTTACTTAATGTATTATTTTTAAAATGTTTAATATATGTTTAATATTTATTTTTAAAACTTGTTTTTTTTTTTGTTGAAGAGGAGGAAGACTCCCTACAAATTTGTCTTTGGTTTATAAAACCATTAGTATTTAAACATAAAATCACTTAAAAATGAATACCAAACAGTAACGAGAAAGTATAATCGCCAAATCATCAGCTAGATGATTCGCCTCCCAGTACACATGCAAAATACAAATTGTCTAGTTCTTCAATAACAAGTCATAGCACAAACGTATTAAGAAAGACAATGGATGAAAATCTTTAATGTCATCTTTGAGAAACCCAACAACCATCTCTGAGTCAATCTCCAACTTCAGTCTCCTCACTCCATAATTCCATGTAGGTCTGGGCATTTCGGGTAACGGGTCGGGTACGGGTAGTTCGGGTATGGAAAACGAATACCCAAAACATATCCGTAAAATTAAGGGTCGGGTAATAGCGGGTACGGTTCGGGTAAGGGTCGGTTCGGGTAGTTAAAATCAGTACCCGTTTAATACCCGAACTCGTAATATATTATATAAATTTGACTAATATGTGACTATGTGTATTAGAATTTAAAAATAGTATAATGATTGATTATAATATTATATCTTTATAAGAAAAAAATTTAGAAAATTGAATAAAATAGTAACAAAATCGAAACTATGACAAAAATAACCAATTATATAATTTTTTTTATAACGTTTATTATTTTTTTGGTCGAGAACAGGGCAAAAGCCCTATTTTTTATTCAAAAGAAAAATAATTACAATCTAACATCTCTAGGGAACGTAATACCCCGTAAATCATCTGAAAAATTAATCATCACCTCCTCAGGAGGATCATTTAAAGAATGAAAACCTAAAGAAAGAAAAAGCCCAAACGTGGCTAAACCATATGCTACTCTATTTGCTTCTTTGTACACGTGCTCTATCCTGACTAACCAGTCTCTTGCTAACAAGCCTTGGCACAATTGCACCAGGAACGACAAAGGATGAAACTTAGGAATCCCCTGCCGCAAAAACTCAACAACACACATTGCGTCAATCTGTACAATCACACGTCTTATCCCTTTTTCCCAAGCCAGCCATAGCCCATAGTAGGCCCCCCCCCAAAGCTCGGCCAAAGGGACTGAGCAAATCCCGACATTAACCGCGAATCCTCCCATCCAAGAGCATGTAGCATTTCGTAAGACCCCCCCCCCCAGCTGCTGCATAACCTGACCCTACCATCACTACCCCATCAGTATTAACCTTAGCCCAAGACGGATCAGGTTTCTTCCAACCGATGTCTCGCGTAGAGACAATCCGAGACTCCCTAGTTAACTTGTGCATATCATGTGCCTTTATTGTCTCAGCAACCAATTTTCTAATAAAATCCACTATGTCTCTACAACGTCTTGTAACTCCAAAAATATAGCCACAACGCCACTTCCAAGCCCACCAAACAGTAACTGCAAACAGTGTAGATTTCGGTCTATTTTGAAGATTTTCGTAGACCCACTGTAAAAGTGGAGCTGCGAAGAACTCAACTTGGTGCCTTGCGTTAATAATCCTACGCCAAATACCTAAAATTGAAGGGCAATCACGCAAAACATGTAGTATAGATTCCTCCGCACCATGACAAACCATACAAGTCGTATCCATTGTCATTCTCCTTCTACACCATTCCTTGTTAGTAAGAATTACTTGAGTCACAACTAATTATCATTATAATTATGTTTTGAAATAATTTTAGAAATTTATGTATGCAAACGGGTAATTCGAGTACCCAAATAATTACCCTTACCCGTTTAAAATTTTTTTTCTTGACCCAAACGGGTAATTATCATTACCTGTACCCGACCATTACCCGTAAATACGGGTCAGGTACATGGCGGGTCGGGTAACCTGACCCAAGATGCTCAGGCCTAATTCCATGCACCATACATCCCATAATAAACTCCTCAAAGCTCTGCCATATGTGTCGAACAGATCTATGCAGAGCAAACCCCCACACACCACTTACCAGTCGCATCCCTGACCACTCCTCTAACCAATGCAATCCCCTGGTTACCACGTGAGGCACCATCGGTTATAACCAAAACTAGATCGCGATTCCAGCTTATGTGAGAGCCACACCTCTTTCGCCACCTCCTTCACAAAACGATCTTATCATCACAACAAAACAACTCTCCAAACACCTACCACAACGCCATTTTTCAGCTCCATCGTATTACCATAGCAAATATAGTAAACCATGGAACCCCGTTTATCTCTGTTTTATTCCCTAGGTTCTAATAAATCCAATTTAGTAGAGGCTCGGTAAAAAATTATTTCATCTTACTTTGTGGGACCAATCTTCGCCATATTCCTTCAATGAATGGGCATTCTCTTAATACATGACTCAAAGATACATCTCCACCATTACATACAACACACACACACCAGATGCACACAGGTGCCTTCGACTACGTTCCATGTTTACAATGACTCCTTGATTTACCACTAGCCAAAAAAATGTCTTGGCTATTTCAATCGCCACCACACTCCACACACGATAAAATAGATTGCTCATATCTTTCCTCGGTGTATGAGCCTTCCTTAGACTCGCATAGCCTGATCTAATCGTAAATTGTCCATTAAAAGCAGTACTCCAAAACAGACGATCCTTTGCACTCGTCACACTATCCACCACATAAGCCGATAATAGTAAGTGTTCTTGTCTCCACAAATGGTGTGATTAGATCTAGCTTTCAACCAGCTCCATCTTGCCATAAGTTACATACTCTAAGATCCCCGATCCAGCTGGTAAATCATGCACAAATAGATGTTGTATTGACTCACACCCTAACCACTTATGGGCCCAAAAACGAGCACAATGCCCATCACCAATCACCCAAGAAAGATTTAGTACCACAACCTGATGCAGTCCAGTTAAAATACTACGCCATAGAGCCGAGCACCTTACTCTCGGCATTACCCAATCTCTCTTGACCAAATCATTAACTTTATATTTGTACATCAATTTAGCCCACAATTTATCGCACCCATTTACCAGCCGCCAGCCAATCTTTGGCAAGAAAGCAATGTTCATGTCACGTGCTTGCTAATACCAAGACCAACCTCTCGTTTTGGCTTACACACTCTACTCCAAGCTACCAGATGTTGTTTCTTCTTCTCCGGCACACTCCCCATATAAAATATCCTTGTTAGATTATCTAAGAATTCCATTGTCACTATTGGTTAGGCAATCATACTCATTGAGTGCACTAGTATCAGTGATACCACATGTTTAGCTAGAGTGATCCTTCCTGCAAAGCTTAGAAATCGTCCATTCCACCCGGACAATCGCGATGATACCCATTTTGTGAGATAGCTAAAAGTTTTCTTATTAATTCGTTTATGTATAATCGGTAGGCCCAAATATATCTCCAAATCCCTCGTCAGTTGAATACCACTCTCATTCCAAATAAGACGTTCCAACTAATGGCTAACATCATCCGAAAAATATATCTTTCATTTTTAAAAGCTAACTTTCTGACCCGATGCAACACATCAAGTATTCAACACTCTACAAATAACTCTAATTTGAGCCAATGATGCTTCTGCAAATAGAGTAATGTCATCGACAAAAGATACATGAGATAATGCCAGTCCGCCCCTAGACAAACGAATTGGTCTCCATCCCTTATTATCGACAGACATATGGATCATATGACATAATCTCTCAGTACATAGGACAAATAAATACGGAGATATGGGTCACCTTGTCTTAACCCTCTAACTAGCTTGAAAGACTATATTTTCTGTCCATCCCACAATATAATCATTGACAGACCTGTAACACACTGCATTATCCAGTTGATACACTTCTCAAAAACCATTGCCACCCTAAGTGTATCCTCCAATTTATTTGGTCATATGCTTTTTCTAGATCCAGTTTAAGAAGCATCCACCCTACAAGCCCTTTCTTACGGCGCATTGAATGCACCGTCTCCTGCACCACAACCACATTGTCAATAATCAACCGTCCCAAAATAAAAATGGATTGTGCTATCCCTACCAACTTTTTCATAACTCCTTGTAATCTCATCGTTAACACCTTGGTAACGATCTTAAATAATACATTACATAATCTGATAACACAGAACTGCATAATCATCTCCAGCTTCTCTACTTTCGGCATAAGAACCAACAATGCGTTATTCAAACCCGGCGGCAAGATACCTGTCTCAAAAAAATCCAAAAAAAGTTGTGCCACTGATGCCCCCAAAAGATCCCAATATATCAGATAGATGGTCGGTTGAACACCATCTAAACCCGGTGACTTATAGCTACCCATTCGTCTAACAACCTTCACCACATCATCACCAACAAATGGCTTATCTAATGCCTCAAGTTCTTCATTCGAAAGTCGACTAAACCCTTCTCTAGGTAGTTGTGTTGGGGTTTGGTCAACATAATGTAAAGAGTATAATCTGCTATAGTATCTTATAGCCAACTCCACTAACTCTTTCTTCTCTACCAGCCATACGCCTTCTTTATTCTTTAAAGTATCTACCATATTCCTTCTCCTACGAATAATAGTAGATGTGTAAAAATACCGTGAGTTTCTATCATCTAATGCAATTCATTTCTCACAGGATTTCTGAAACCAAATAATCTCTTCTTCTTTTAAAACCACATTAAGTTCCTTCGTCAAATCTGCCTCCTTACATAATAAAAAAATTATGTTTGATTCTCATCCATGAAATTTTGCACCACTATTACCTCAACCATCAACTTTTCTTTGTGTTTATTCACATCGCCAAAAAAATCTTTATTCCACTTTCTTAAAACCACATGTAACTCCCGTAAAGCACACAACGTCGAGGTCTGATTGTTCCAAGCCCTAGCCACCACTTCCTTAAAAATCGTGTGCTTTAACCATGATGCATCAAATCGAAATGGTCTTCTTCTATGATCACATGACCCGTCCATACACAATTGTACATATAATGGAGCATGGTCACAGGAAAGGAAAGGTCAGTGTGTCACCTTTGCCTCTTGCCATTTCATTCTTGTTTGACCACAACACAATACTCTATTAAGGCGCTTGGCTATACATGTACTCTGAGTCCGACCCCGTCGCCAAGTAAATCGACCCCCTTGAAATCCTTTATTGGTGAGTATTGACTTATTAATCTAGTCACCAAATGCTATAGAATCATCAGGCAGTCGGCCATTTCCACTTGATCTTTCCTCCACCCTTGCTATTGTGTTAAAATCTCTACCGATTATTATCGGATCTTGGAACCGAGAAATTATCTATTTTAGCTCCAGAAACAAACCACTCCGACGACTCACCGATAGAGTTGCATAAACGATTATGAGATGCATATTCTCGTTCCTTTGATGAACTCGTGTATGAATAAACCGGGTAGACGATTATACAATAGTTACATCTCCTATATTCGACCTCCACAATAGTTGCAAACCTCCGCTTTGCTCAAATGCGTCAATGCGGAAAGAATTATCGAACCTAAAGCATTAAAAATGTGTTTAGCTCTCTCACCTCCTACATGGGTCTCAAACACTGCCAGTACATCGATCTTAAACTTTTTTTAAATATAATGTATTGAATGTCTAAAGTTAGATCTATTCACCCTCCGACAATTACATAGAATGCAATTCATCATCATAATATAAATGAAACTTTGAACTACCGTGACATCCCACTATGCTGAAGGAGGTCCCGATTCTTGGCCAGATGACATACTATGTGTCACACTCTTATCATACTTGTTACCCGCATATGACATATTCTTTAGTTTCAATGATATACTTTTCGTCACAACAAAAATATTGTGACAAATTTGTGATGAATATTGAACAGTTGCAATACTTTCGTCACAAACTTTTTTTGTAACAAAAGCGTTAAATAATTTGTGACGAATTATGTACTAACTATTTTGTCTTAAACTGTTACCACACATAAAAGTAACAAATTCATATCACATTGCAACTAAAAATTTTGTCTCAATACCGTCATTTTTTATAACTAAAATAACGTTATAAGTATGTTAGTTTTTACAACGAAAGTATAATATCAAATAACTATAACTAAAGAATAAAAATTAAAAAATATATGTCACAATTCCTGATGGACAAGATTCTCATGAATTGTTATACTTTGTGGTTATCACAAACATTTTATATTTGTCACCTAATACAACAAAAATATGGTCTCAAATCATACAATTTATGGTTTTTAGTTTTTATTATGTATGACAACTAAAATTCAACAAAAAAAAAAGCTAAACATATGAAAAGGGATATATTTACAAGATCAGCCAAATCGATAGGTCTAGAAATTAATCCTAAAATTATACTGCAGAGAACATATCAATGTAGCATAGATAGGCTCGAATCCCCAAAGACCAGACAGCACGACTTTTAGTTTAATATCGAATCAAGCTAAGATAGATTAAAAAGATTGGTTGTAATTGAATTAAAAACAAATAACAGTAAATAAAACGAAGTAAATCAATAAACTAAAGCCTTAGACATTAGGGAAATCCACATGTTATCAGGTTTAAAAATTCAAGTTAACATGCAAGATTTTATTTTGAAAACAGTTCTCAACATGAAATAAATAATTAAAATAATCTCCTCTCGAAGTATTAAACCCTATGTTCGTATTACCAAAGACAAACTCTCGGCATATTCAGATAATTCAATCAAGCAGTAAGTTCAGGTGCAATTGTTCATAAGCATTCAGGACAATACTCTCGCAAGCACTAACACCTATTCATCTAGACTAGATCAGATCTCTAAACAAAATATGTTTGCGTTTATTAACCTAATATTAATGAACTAGATGGTCAATCTGATTCAAGCATTAAGAACATGTCTAGATTAAGAACCTAGCAAATTTGTTCCATTATGTTAAACTCTACCAACCAAACATGGTTTCCTTTGGAAACTCTAAAACCTAACTATGGAACTACTCAAACATTGAAAAGTAAACACAAATAAATATCAAAGAAGAAATCATAATCATAAAACAATATAGATATTGGTATATAACAAGGGTTCAGAGAAACTTCTCCCAAATACAGAGGTTCAAGATCTTCGTCTCCCTCAGAAAATCTTAGAATAAAAAACAAACCACAAGTCTTTATAGTTCAAATAGAAAATAATTGAAATTCTCGAAATTTCTAGTATGAGGCTAGATTGATCAGTCTGAGATTAGATTGATTGGTCTGGGTGGTATGGAACGGTTTGGACCAATCCGTCTGGATGCTGTTAATTTTTCCAGAGAGTTTGGACCGATCTGTCTTGCTTAGACCGATCGGTCTTGCTTGCATAGGCTTCTTCTGCGAGCCAGCTTGACCACTCTTCAGTAAAATCGTCATAACTATTGATTGCACTGATGGATCGACTTTAAACCACTTCCATATAAAATTTAACTCATGTGGCTATCGGATGTAAACTTTTTAGCTTCATCCATCTGTGGAAAAAACCTCAAATGTTGGAAAATTTCTGACCTTTATGCCGGATTCTGCATCTACATGTGCCAATTTACATCCAAAACATCTCAAACATCTAGAAACTTGTAAAACATAAAAATTTTACAGAGAAAATCCTGGATAACATTGAATAGCAAACTTAAATCCTTACTATAAAGTGTTAAAACCGAGTAATATGAACTCCCCCGAACTTAGATCTTTGCTTGTCCTCAAGTAAAGCAAGATCAAATTTAGAGAAGAGGTTTGAAGAGGACCACACATGAACTCACAAAATTTTAGAAACCCCAAATATAGACATCAAAATCAAAAGAAACTAATCCTAGACAACCACTGCGAACGAACTATTTACCACCACCTAACTAACAACATGCTTCCTACTCTAAATCCCAAATCAATCAAACTATCAAGTCATCTCAACTAGCTCATTAGATTCATTCAAGTAAAGATAAGTGCATTCTCACCTATGGGGTATCGATCAGCGCGCTAAGTACTCTTTCTATCAAAGCGCCAAAACCAAATTGAGCATCAATCGACTTTTGATCATGATCTTTTTCCCCTTTTCTCACTTTTTTCTCTTTTATTTTCTTACTTTTTTCTTTTTTATATATCATCGCATTTCTGCGCTTTTTTGTAGCAGTCGCTTTTATGGGATGAGGAAACGAACTTCAAGATCCAATGTTCTATCCCTCTGTTGTCGTTTTTATTGAAGGAAAGGAATGAAAGGATTCATATCATACTGAAAGAACTTGTCGGTTTTACTAAGAAATGAAGAGCAAGGTACCTAGCTTTAAAGCATGCCAACACCATAAGCAAGATAATTTAAAATCAGGTTAGGTTCTATCAAGTTAGAGCTAGCATCATATCATCAACAATCCAAAAGACTCATAACTTTCAAAAGCATATCAGTCAGTGAATTGGGTTCCAAACCTAAATACAACAGTTAATCTATGTCATCAATCTAAAGAAAACGATTCTATATTCACACTAGGTTAGCAGTCATCATTGATTCTGGTCATGGTTCATTCGACTCGATTAGACTTAACTAAATTAAAAAATGAAAAATTTTGCAAAATTTCATCAAAATGACAAAACATCCAAAACAACACAAAACATAGTTAATAGATATATACCCTCCCCTAGACTTACTTCACACCATCCCGGTGTGAAAATAAATCAGAGAGAAGGAATAATTAAAAACAAAATTATTATTACCTGGGTCTGGACCGATCAATCCAAACTTTCTGGAATTGGACGGATTGCTGGACCAATCAATCCAGAGCTTGACCAATCCAATATGTTAGTACTCAAAACAACTAAAATAATAAATATAGAACACCAAATATTGGGTTGTCTCCCACTCAGCGCTTATTTAACGTTACTAGCTTGACGAACTTACCTCCTAGGATGAGGTTCGATCATCACCGGGGTATGCTCACAACAAGACCCATAATGAGATATCTTCAGTTTAGAATCTTATTCAACACATCCTTTGTGGCTTTTATTCCTTTCTCTTTAAGCTCAAGGGTGAAAAACGCTCCAACCTTTGAGAAAGATTTTGAAGTACGTACCTTTGTATTTCACCTTATACTCAATAACATCTGCAACTATAACATGAGGAATCAAAGTTACCTAAGAATCTCCTTTGATCTTCTGTTGTTTCACGTTCTCTTTCTCTTTGATTGTGGGAACATAAATTCGCACCGTTGATTTCCGTTAGTCACGGAAAATCAGAGATAACTCTAACTTTCCAACAATCCCAAATTTCTGTGAATCAAACACAAACAAGATCAGAGTACAAAAAGAAAATAAGAACACGGAAATCAAAGAGTACGAAAGAGAGCAAAATATAAGTCTTATTCCAAATTCATAAGAGTGTTTCAATAGGTGTTGAGTCTTAGCTTCGTGAGCCGTTGGCGAGTTTCCTAGCACAAAAGGAACTTAAGACTAATAACCTAGTTGAGTCGCATCTCACTAATAAAATTGGAAATCAACCCTAATGCTCTAAGTATTTTTGGTGCAGAGAAAAGAACTTCTCTTGAACCATCTCTTGATCTCTCTTATATAGACTTCGGAATTGCACCATCTTCCTTTTCCGTCTTCCGTTCCTCAGCGGAAATCTTTCTTTTCTTGAAGGACTCTTTTGCAAAAATATTCCTTTTATGGATTTCTTTCATTTCCCTCCGGCTTGCAATGCAAGCTTCGGCCTTCACTATGTTTGGGCATTTTTCCTGTCTGAAATCATAAGTAGGCTTCGTTGGGACGTTTTACGGTTTATGTAGTTTTTATGATTCTTATCGAGAAAATGAATTTTTGCGCGACAATACGATCGATGCCTTTGCGGAAAGGTCGTAGATATGGATGACATCTTAGTTTAAGTTAACCATTATCATTTTACATGTTTGGTTAATATGAAACGATTTCACGATTCTTTTGTGAGCTGCAAGAAGTCATCGTACGAAAGAAATAGATTTTACAATTTCTATCGTAACATTCCAACAGAGACTCAGAATGATACGAAACAAGAGACTATCCATTCGGAGAGATACAAAGAACACGTATGATTTAAGTCCCCAACTGGCGAGATGAATTTCCTGTACAAATTCATCTCACCAGTTCACGAGACAAATATTCCGATTCATCTCGTCAATTGGCGAGATGAAAGTATGTCCGAAAATGTCTCGATTGTTCGCATTTGAGAAAGGCTCGTGCTTTCCATAGAGATATATGGGATCAAAGCGTTTATCCAGAGATTGCGTATTTTTCAAAGCTTTTCGTATTCCTCGGGCGTTTATTCCAAGTAAGCGGACCTTCTTGCCTCGTTAAAACCTTAGTGATAGGAAAATCCGGTGGGAAAAACCATTTTCGACTAAGGACAAAAGAGTGCAGAGATAATCGCTTGGTAACTTTGTAATTGTTGCTCGTTTCTTATGAACCGCATTTTCCGTGGTCTTTTAGAAGTACCATGAGTTTGGTTCGTTTATTCCGTTGATTGAGAATTCTTCAGCTCAGTTTGTATTTCTCAGACGTTGATCCCGAGTGTGTTATTTTTTACCTCAACACTTTTAAACATGTCATTTGCGGTCTTTTGGAAATAATGTGAATTTGGTTGGTTTGTTTTACCGATCAGGGAAAATACGTATACAGACGTGTTGAATATTAATTTTTTCGTGACCATTTTTGACCCCAACATTGATCTTTAGTATTTTATTCTATATTGAGACATGAAAATCCCCAACCATGACTTCACTAGTTGCAAATTTAGCACCAAGCTCTAGCTGAGGATCAATGATAAACTGGTCTTCCTTAATCTCGATGATTCGATTCACACCTTTTGGAGCGACTGTTGGGTAGAAGAACTTTTTCTTGACCTTTGTGAGGGAGATAGGCTGATTAGGCATGTCAACTACAACTCCTACATATTCTAGAAAAGGTCTCCCTAAAACCGGTGCCTTATCTGAATTCCCATTCATTTCTAAGATATGAAAATCAACAGTAACTAGATAATCTCCAACTTGTACCAACATATCAGAAATAAATCCATTCGAAGAGACAATAAAATCATTATCAAGCTTAAAAGATGTCTTGGATGGTTGGATACCTGAAACCCCCAATCTCTTTGCAATAACTATCAACCTGACATTCACATTAGCACTTTTATCGCATAGTGAGTCTTTTAAATTTACCTCGTTGATCGAGTAAGGAACCATAAACTCTTCAGGATCTGGTAGCTTATGAAGTTTCCTGAGTTGGTTTGTTTTCCTACCTATCATGTCTTCATCCTCATATTCTCTTTTGGACTTCTCAGGCTCGACTGGGTAGGGGATCTTAGGCTTGTAGATGCAAAGGGTTTCAAAAACCTTTGTAAGTGGTGGACCAATCGGTACATATTGGATTGATCGGTCTGGATTTTTGGATTGGACAGAGGAATTTGCACTGATCGGTCTGAACTCTCTGGATTTTCTAGAAAAAATGGATCGATCATTCTCGCATGGACCGATCGATCTGAGGCTTCCAGATCCTACTAGACCTATCAATCTATAGTGGACTAATCTATCTATGGTGGACCGATCAGTCTGGAATTCTTGTATCATTTTTTCTGCATCTATTTCCAGAACTAAACCATTTTGAACCCAATTTTGCATTCTTTTCAATCTCATCATCCTCATCAATCATATTTGCAACTAAAGACTTACAATATCCTTTCGGATTATCTTCAACTTTCCCAGGAAAAACATCAGCTTGTCTCTTTATAGTTTCAGAGGTCTAAGCAACATGAGTATCCAAATGTTTCACATGTGTAGAGAGAGCTTCAAATTTATGGTTCAAGTCACTGAAGTTTCGTTAAGATTGATGTTGCCCTTCCAAGAGTTGCTTGATCATCATCTCCATCGAGTTGTCTTGTTGAGCTTAAGGTGCTTGTCAAAATACATGCTAAGAAGCTTTACGAAAGCCGTCTAAATTTAAGTTCTGCACAAAATTCTTTGTTATGATGGGTAGTTTTGATCTTGAGGGTTTTCGACATTGGTGCTTTTCCACGAGAGATTGGGATGAGTCCTGTTAAATTCTTGATTGTAGACCCTTTTACCTTGGCTATTAATATAGCTCACCTCCTTTTTAACTCCTTAAGTATTTTTCTTCTTAAGTAGCTCACCTTCTGGTTTTGATTCTTGAGAAGTTAAGTAAGCAGCCCTTTCAATTCTAAAACTTTTCCTTTCACTTATGAGAGTTCAGAGGTGTCAGAAACAGTTCCCCTGGTTATCTTATCAAAATTTGGGCAATGATTGTCGTTGCTATTTGTCAGGTTCTCTATCAATTGATAGGCATCTAGGACGGTTTTGGTCATAAAATCACCATTGCTTGCTATATCCAAGGATAACTGGTACTTTTGATCTATTCCTCTATAGAAATTGTGAGGAGACTTACACATGAAAAACCATGATGAAGGTAGTCACGAAGATTCTTTTTGAATTGCTCCCATGCTTCAAATAATTATTATACAAGACTTTTCTGTAACCCATAGATCGTGTTTCGCATAGAGTTGGACCTAGTAGTGGTGAAGAAGTGACAAAGAAACTTGGCTCTGCAGTCATCCCAAGTTTCAATACAACTAGCAGGTAAGGACTTTAACCACCTAAGTGCTCTCTCAACTAGAGAGTAACGAAACATTTTGGAGTGCATGAAATCGCGTGATACCTCATTGAGTTGGGTAGTACTGCAGATGTTCTCAAAGTTATCAATGTGGTCCATAGGATGCTCAGTGGGTAAACCATGAAACTTGTATTGACAAAGTATATGTATGATCTGAATAGGGAATTGGTACCCTGAATTGAGGTTGTCAGGGTTGGATAACATTCAAGTTAGTAAAGAATGCTTTAGGGTTGTTGTAATCACCGACCAGAGGGTGATTTTGAGCTGGGTGCTGGTTGGAAATCCATTTGGATCGCCTATGAAGATGTAATTCTGTCCAATCGGATCAGCATTATTGTTGTCCTTGTGGCACTCGATCTTCGTTAGCTCCTCCTCTCACTGGATTAGTTCGTTGTTTCCAGGAGGAGGCAAGTTGTTTGGACCTTCGGGATCGACCGTGTCATTTTGATGAACGTTATCAACCATTAAGTTGGATGAGCTTGCGTCCTTCTTTGCTTTCTGGTTTGGACGTTTTAACTTCACGAGTTTTGTTATTGAGGTTGAGAAATTCCTTCGATTTGTTAGATCTTTTGGTCATGCACCTGTAAAAACGAAATCAAGAAGAAAGAACGAGATAAGTAATGTAAAATAAAAATCTTAGACTAGACTCTAAATAAAACTTAAAAAGCACTAAAATTGGTCCCCGACAACGGCGCCAAAATTCTGATAGGTCTAAAATTTAATCATAAAACTATACTGCAGAGAGTAAATCAATGTAGCATAGATAGAGTCGAATCCACATATACGAAACATCACGACTTTTAGTTTAATATCGAATCAAGCTAAGACAGATGAAAAGATTGGTTGTAACTGAACTAAAAGCAAATAATAGTAAATAAAAATGAAGTAAATCAATAAACTAAAGCGTCAAGCATTAGGGAATCCATATGTTATCGGGTTTAAAAGCTCAGGTTAACATGCAGGATTTTACTTTGAAAATAGTTCTCAACATGAAAGACATAATTAGAATAATCTCCTCTCGAAGTATTATACCCTATGTTCGAATTACTAAAGACAAACTCTCAGCGTATTCTCAGATAATTCAATCAAGCATTAAGTTCAGATTCAATTGTTCATAAGCATTGAGGACAATACTCTCACAAGAAAGAACACCTATTCATCTAGACTAGATCAGATCTCTAAACTAAATCTCTTTGCGTTTATCAACCTAATATCAATGAACTAGATGACTAATCTAATTCAAGCATTAAGAACAAGTCTACACTAAGAACCTAACAAGTTTGTTCCTTTTTGTTAAACCCTAACAATCAAACCTAGTTTTCCTGGATAACCCTAAAACCTAACTATGGAACTACTCAAATATTGAAAAGTAAACACAAATTAATATCAAAGAATAACTCATAATCATAAAACATGATAGATATTGCAATATAACAAGAATTTAGAGAAACTTCTCCCTAATATAGAGGTTTAGGATCTTTGTCTCCCTCAGTAAAAACTTAGAATAAAATAGTGTAGAATAGAATAAAAAAAATAAGCCACATAGCTTTTATAGTTCAAAATAGAAAATAACATAAATTCTCCAAATTTCTCGCAGGAGGCTGGATTGATCGGTCTGAGGTCAGATTGATTGGTCTGGGTGGTCTAGGACGGTCTAGACTGATCAGTCTGAATTCTCTTAATTTTTTCAGAGAGTTTGGACCCATTGGTCTGGCTTACATAGACTTCTTCTGCGAGCTAACTTGACCACTCTTTAGTAAAATTTCCATAACCCTTGATGCACCGATGGATCGACTTCAAACCACTTCCATATGAAAGCTAACTCACGTGGCTATATGGTGTCAAAATTGCAGCTTCATCCATTTGTGGAAACATCCTCTACCGTTGGAAAACCTCTGACCTTTTTTCCGTATTGTGCATCTACATATGCCAATTTGCATCCAAAACGTCTCGAACACCTAGAAACCTATAAAACATACCAATTTTACATAGAAAAGTCAAGATAACGTTGAATAACAAGCATAAATGCTTATTATAAAACGTCAAAACGAGTAATATCACAAATCTTATCACTTTCTTTATGTAATATCATCAATCAGTCTTCTTATTTTGCATGCTCCATTTCAGTATCACCTTCATTTTTGGCAGATACAATGAAAGGTCAAACGTGAATTCTAAGTCCTACCAAGACAACACGTAAGGCAATGAATTCATTACCGAAACCAATTAAAGGTTAAAGTTCCAAACATCACACTCTCTCGTAGGATAATAATAAATAAAAGAAACAAAACAATACAATATCAAAATATTAGTGGGAGAAACCATTCAAAAAACAAGCTCATCATTCTTTGAGAAATTCTTTTTGATATTATTTGAGTAGATAATCAAGAGTATGGTAATACTGATTCCCATGTAGTAACCAATCAGACGAACTTCCCACTTGTCGGTGTCGAGAACTCCGCTACAGTATATCTCTCAAACCTAGAAGAAAGCGAAAAGAGACATAAAGGACGAGAGTTTGTAAAGGAAATGGAGCTGAGAGGATAATAGATAGTTAGATAGTAATTATGGTCATTTTGGCGAGGCAATGATGACTTTGCTCCGATTGTTGGGAGAAATTTCCCTTAGACAAGGATGTGTCAATATGTCAATAGTTGGATAATTTAAGTTTTTCAAAGTCGAGAGAAACCAAAATGAAAACAAAATGATTAATCGAAGAACATAGAATCCACGAGAGAAGGAGAAAATTACTTTTCCCATGGTTTCTCTAATTTTTATCCTTAACGAAATCCTACTCAGTGTCACACATAAAAGTAAAAGATTGAAGAAAAAAATATATGTAATCTTGTCCATTCATGAATAATGATCAACGGTTGAGAATATCTAACCAATCAAAAAAATTTAATCTTTAAACTTTTTGTTTATATATGGATAATTCAATTAAGGAGAGTAAAAATTGTGCCTCTTATTATTTTTATGTTAGAGTTTCTCTTATCATTTTAAATAATAATCTTATATTTTAAATTATTTGAAACTATTATATAATAAATTTTTATTGTTTTGAATATGAATTTTAATATATTTTTAGAATTAATATGTTGTTGAAGAATTAAATTCTAGGGTTGAGGGTCTAGATTTTTTTTAAACTTCACTTTACATATTAATATTAATATTTATTTTGTTATTTACTTTATATCTTTGAACTATAATATATGTCAAAATATGTTTTTACGTTAAATATAAATAGCTAAATATAAAAAGATTGATTGTGAAGAGTTTTAGAGTTTATAGTCTAAGATTTATATATGATCAACTTTAGTTATATATTTGGATAACATTAATAGTCACATTACATTTCTCGACAATTAAACCATCATAAAAATAAAATTAATAATTATGTTTTTACAAATATTTTATTGTAAGTACATTTTAACTATTATCTATATTTAATAAAAGTTTATTTTTATAACTGAAGTTTTAATTTTTTATTTAGTCACATTAGTTTTGCGGTAGTGATACATCACTAATTTATGACTAAATATTTCATCAAACTATAATCACAATTGCGACACTTAGATTACCGTGACATTTATGTTTCTATATGTGACTACTTTTAGTCACAAATCATTCTATTTCAATATAGTGAAAAAGTACGAAATTGTGGCATATAAAAGTTAGTCACAATATAGTATCTAAAACGTTTCATATTTATGATAAATATTTTTCGTCTCAAAAGTACGTCACAATATCCTTAGTTTTTTTGTAGTTCATACTCTGTTGAATCAGCCTTCATTCTCAGTAACAATCATCGTATGATCATCGTTCCTCTTCTCAACTTCATTTACTAAAACACCACCTCCACTAACGATTACAAGTTGATCCTTATTCTGATTGTCTCTCCCATTCACAAAGACCCCACCTTCTCCCCATCGGGACTTGTTCCACACGTAACGTTTCTCCGACTCCGATAACTCCAACTCCCATTTTGTTGGTTAAAACACTAAGCCTTGACTCGGTTTTGGTAAGTAGTTACGGGACCACTTTTATCCATTTGTTTGTGAAAAAATATTTCTTTTTGGTTTCAAAACTTCATGTTCCAGTCCCTTATTTTTCCCATTCAACCCAAATCCACGTTTCATCCCTTACCTTGTATGTACTGTTGCGGTAAAAAATTCGGACCATACTCATTCTCTTTATTATCATCAACTACAATCTCGAGCCCTGACTTATCTTTACTCACGCCTTTACTGCCTAGCTCCCCGAATCGTTTTGCTATAACCACATAAGCCTTCTCTCGACTTATCCTCATAGCATGCCCTATAGACTTAGAACTCGAAGCAAATCCTGACTTAACTCCACTAGTCACATGATTATTCCCTTCTTTAACTCCTC
Source organism: Iberis pinnata (assembly GCA_900406425.1). Taxonomy (NCBI): domain Eukaryota; kingdom Viridiplantae; phylum Streptophyta; class Magnoliopsida; order Brassicales; family Brassicaceae; genus Iberis; species Iberis pinnata. The sequence continues at coordinate 4,093 of OVBE01001387.1, read as the reverse complement.
ATGTTACATGTTTCCCCACAGTTATAAAGCCATCATTTCCAACTCGATTTTCTTCTACCTCCTCTGGCTTATCTTTGATCAAAAAATTTGTTATTGTTGCAGCTATTTCCCAGGGACACATCTGAGATGTGTGTCCATAAATTCCACAACGAGGGAAAATATTTGTCAATCCTTCATTTAATACAAAGTATCACTCCCTGTTTATCAAGATCGTCCCCTTCAATGGCATCTTCAGATTAACTTCTACACATACCCTCGCAAAGCGAACCTCTTAAAGTGTAAAGTCGTTAAGTCCACCCTTACCGACTTCAATACTCATTTAGAAATCCCCATCAAAATTGCTATATGATAGAGATTAATTGGAATATTCATGAATCTCGCCCAAACCGAAATTGTAACAATCTCATCATGTAAAGGGTCAAACTTTGGTGACCAATCTTGCACCATAAGATAGCTTCTACACACCTTTTATTGAAGCTATTTTTGCTAATTTGAAAGGTGTCACATGGCCAATATCGTAATTCGATCACTTTATAAACGCCTATACAATGATATATTAATTTTATAAATGCATATGTTTACCAAAATTTATAAATTTTTTAAAAAAATTTTCGATTCAAAACTCTAATTATTCTAGGCATGGGAACAATCTATGCTAAATTGCTAATATTGACTCCCATATTATAAAATATCTTTCCAACCATGAATACAACTATATTACTCACAAAACCAACCAAAAGAACAAACAAAGTGTATGGAGGATTATAAGCATCCGAAACATATATAAAGTTTGTTATTTTTTATTTATAGCTTTGTAATAGTGACATACTATTGCAAACTTCAAGTATTTGCAACAAATCTACGAGATGCTAGCAGTGAGAAGTATGCCACACTATAATTGAAATTTATCACTCAATAAACTAGGTCTTCCAAATATTAAATAAAGTATACCGAACAATAAATGTGATCTTCTTATCTTCTGCATTATGATTTATGTTTTTCATGTCTTAATAAAATGTGTTGCGAGCACAACATGTAATTTTGAGGAGGCTAGTACTCATGGAGGAAATATACTAGTTCGAAAGATGGTTGTTTGCATGATGAACTTGTTCGTATAATATGTAATGATTTTGACTTAGAATAAGAAGTTAATATTTTGGAGATAGGTTATGTCTTTACTAGCTTGTATATTATAAATGATGGTAAAATTCATAGTCTTATCGAGTTATGAGTACTTATGTTGTACGATTTTATATATATAATGGAAGAAGAGAACCATATCGATGATGATTGGGAGGCGTTGATGACGCTTGTGATGCTGGCAATGTTATTCATAATGAAGATGCCTCTAATAAAGTTGATGGTAATGAAGATGGTCTTAGGCATCAAAACACATTTGATCTTCCTTAGTTGCCGCCATGATCATATCAATAGTGTTCATAATGCTGTCAAAATATTTCTTCTTAGATTTCATCAAATCAAGACTGTCACAGCACGAGATCATTCCAATAGGAAAAAACCCATATAATACTATATTTGTTATACTTGTGGTGCTCTTCGTAGTTGTCGACTCATTCATGCCCATTATCGGCACATTGTGTCATCTTTTGAGGAGCAAAACCTCGAAAACATATAGTCCTCATTTAACTCAGGATGTCAACCATCAAAAACCTTCTTGTTCTTCTTGAAAAATGTTGTGCCCTTTCGGTATGTATGATTTAACGAAAGATCTTATCTATGAAAATCAAACCAACACGTTTTTGTTCATATTATTGAAATGAGTCAATGTTGTTTTGATAATACATATATTTGATATTCATAAAATATATCGAATACTTAACTATATTTATCATTTCAAAGAACCACCTAATTTTCAAATTTAATACACTTATGTAACTACATATCTTAATTAGAGATGTCAAATGCAATCTATTTACTTTTTCATATATATATATATAGTGAACTAAGACTTATTCAACTATAACGTTTTTGAAAGTCTTAATTATGGTCTTTTATACCCTATATATTGTACTGTTAGGGACCAGTGGCAGAACTATAATTTCTTTTGACTGGGGCAAAAAAAAATAGACTAAAACATAACGTTTATAACTATAAAAAAACATATATTTAAAAGTAAATTCTAAGTGCATTCATATATTGAAAGTTTTTTATCACCATTTTATTCGCTACTTCTTTAAATATATTTTTTTGATATAGCAAAACAAGACAATTACTAAATTTGGTCGTTGATGCGATTACGTAGTACAGTTTTTACAATTGTTCATGAAAAACATCTTTCAATAGTAACAGTCACAACATGCAAAATAAAAAATCATACTAAATTAATATATAAGAAATCTTAGTTTCATAATCAAAGCAATTTGAAGATCTTGGAAAATTTTGTATTGTAGAAAAGAAAAAAAAAGATATAGAGCTTTTTCTGATAAAGAATGTATTAGTTAATTTATTCTAATTGAGTTTAACAAAAAGTATTCAGTTCAAATATACCATAACCTATATTTATTAAGCTCATTTATGTTTTGGGGTCAAAATTAGTATTTTATATAATATTATTAATATTATTATTAATGTTAACATGATTTTTTTAATCAAGTGGGGTCAGCTGATCTCATCTCTTTAGTAGTGTCTCTGCAAGTGTTAGGGACTTACATCACTCATTGCGAAGCATTAGGGACTTACATCACTCATTGCGAAGCATATAATTTTATTACTTAACATGTGGAATCTAATAACACAAATAAATATTTAGGTATATGATGGATTTGGTATAAGATGAAAGTTAAAAAGACAAAAAAGGAAGTGATAGTGTTTTGTAAGCTATCATTATAAGATTATCTAATCATATTTGGCAACATATCCAACTATATATATTTATAAATTATTTACAACCTTTTTTTCAACGGTAGTATATTAGATTAAGAGAAAAACAAACCCATAAAGGGTAATACATATTCCACCAGGGGGAAAGTACAAGCCCACAAGAGGCAAATGCTCTCAACATGAGAGGACACAACAACTTCTAAAAGAAGTAGAACAAGTCTCGTAGGACCACGGAAACTAGAAAGATATAACTTTCTATATCGACATAAAAGAACACGACGAATCGGGAATTTTCGTACCGGATTATTACCCGAACGAGTCTGTATTACCTTATCTAAATACAAACATATGACAATTATTAAGTTAAACATAACTAACATAGAAGAAACTAAAAGACTATCAAGATAGCCCATAATCAAAATAGAACGTAGAGGCCCCTTTGGGCCCAAACCAAAGCCCTTCCAAAATGAGGTTGCCCTAGACAGCAAACCAGCCATCCTGTCGTCAGCTACACTGCAGATCATCACACTTGCTCCGTTCAACGATATGGCGACATCAAAAACCACCAAACGCCGTGACTCGCACCGCCTAGAGAGCTTGGACCATCCAAAAACAACCTCCTTACTCTAGTAAGCGATTAAAAAGAACGAGGAACTAGCATGCCAAAATCCCAATCCGAAGATCCAGATCCAGCGTACATCACTGACAACAGAGCCGAGGCAACTCTCAAAATCTCCAATGAACTTGATTACTACCGCCGATGAGCCTGATTCACCCATCAGAGAGATGATCGGGAACATGCAAGTGAGTAAAACAGAATAACCGGCATTAGAAGACTTCCACCATCGGGAAAAAAAAATCCAAAACATGGAAATGAATTCCAACAGAGAGAGTGACACATATATATTGCCAGATGACGCATGCAAGCTATAGAGCTTAGATTGAACGTGAATAAGTTGGCAGTAGAGAAGAACCAGGTGCATCGAATCAAAAATTGGAGGGAAGTGAGACCGCCGAAGAAGAAAGAAAAAAACATATGTACACGCCGACGGCGGTGTCACAAGGCCAACCGCCGGCTTCAAAAAGAGCGAGAGAAGACGGACGACTTTCAAACTGAGAGAGAAGGGAGAGAAAGATTAGAGAGAGAGAGAGAGTCGGCGGTTTTACAACTATTAATTTAACCACGAGGTTATTTTTATTTTTATGGCTCATATATGAATAAATTATTATTTAATATATATATATATATATA
>OVBE01001386.1:0-37229 GCA_900406425.1 Iberis pinnata | reverse complement strand
ATATTTTAATTAGAATGCACTTTTGTACTTTTCGTTTCTCATTTTAGATATCATTTAAAAACTTAAAATATATAGTTATATTATATCCAATTACTGATTTTATTCTAGAATTTTATTTTATTTTTTATTTGGTCAAAATAGATATAATTATCATATAATCTATACATTACAATTGCTATAGTTTTCTGCATATGTCATGATTTAAAATTTTGTAATGGACCATAAGTAACATAGTATATTTAGACAACTCGGTTCTTGATTCATTCCATTCCTATAAAAAAGAGTTGATTCTGAAAAATTGACTAAAAAACACTTATAGGTAAAGATGAGAATCAACACAACTACATACGGTGAGCATCGAATCAATTGGACTGCTATTATCTTTCTTCTACAGCATAAGAAACAAACAAGATTAGACATTCCAAAAGCACACCAATATACCTTTAAGCTTTCCAAACAAATCATAAGCTTGATATATACAAATAAATAAAGCAACACATTTTAGTGGAAAATCATACTCTAATACCAATGATAGATTGTTGTCCTAATTAGAGAAACAATTTCATAGAACAAATCCATCAGAACAACAACAAAACTCCTTTTACACCAATAGAAAAGAATAATTCCAGGAAAACAAAGCAGAAGAAGACCATATATGAAAGCCGACAACGACTAACTTTGTTTTGTCAACATAAATATATTAGATTAAAAGAAACCCACAAAAGGTACATGACCTCCCACTAAGTGGAACTTACAAACCCACAAGGGGTAGGTGATCTCATATAGAGATGATAAAACGAGACGTAAACTAAAGTATAGATATCCCAAAGGGGAATTACATGAACATAAAAGGATAAACCTTCTGAAGCAGACTAAGTCCCTTGCATCCGTATAAAGCGGCATAAATCTGGAATGGCAAGTGGGGATCAGAACCCAATGTAGGTAAACTTGATAACCCAAAACATCTATGTTGACAAGAGAAGAAGTAAACTGAAATGACAGAGAACCATGACACCATTGCTTAAAATTTAAGCTTATTGGACCCAACAAAAAGCTAGAAAGACTGAAAATAAAGCCCAAAGGGACCATGACACAAGACGAGGACTGGAAATGAAGAAAGGGAAGCGTGTAGGGGATCTCCACACCACGTGTCCAGCAGGCATTCTCCATCGTCCCGAGAAAAAAAGCTCGGAGGAAGAACCACCAAGAAACTGCAAAGGTTATATCACTGCGGAAGTTCCTAGCGGAGATGAGCCAATATCGGCACCGCGCAACCCACACTTCAAACATCCACCTATCCCAGCGAGAATCCCGACCAGCCAACCTCCGAGTGACCAAATCCATCATACCTAGAACCAGAAATGAACCTGCAGACCAAAGGAGATGAAGATCGCCACCCAGACCCGACATCAAACGAATGTGGAAGTCGGAGCAGGAGGCGCGTCACATTCTCCAAATTGAGGCTTTGAAAAAAGGCCAAGAGGAGCGATAGTGAAGAGGAGAACGTCAGGAAAGAGAGGATGATGACCAAAAAGAGAAAGAGTTGTACAAACCGAAAAACAAAAGGCAAGAGAAAAGCATATATATATAGTCCTCTGGTGCCGGCACAAGGCCGGTCGCCGGCGGGAAAAGGATCGGAGGGAGTGCAGTCAGGAGGAGAATAGTAAGGAATAGAGAGAAAGAGAGACAAAAAGATTTGTCGGTTTGGAACTCCTATATTGTTTGATTGTTGACAACGACTAACTTAGAAAGAGTTAAGAGAGATTTTTAGGGTTTTTTTGTGAGTTACTATGGTATTATTATTGTTATATATGATTAGAGAGTTTCTACTCTTCTCTCATACTACCACGTCATCTTTCTACACCATATTCTCACGTTACAACGTTAGCGCGTGAGAACTTAAAAAAAAAATTAATTGAAACAAAAAATAGACTCCTCTTCTCCCATCCAAACGAGATCGAAAAGGCAACAAACCCTTATTTCTATTTCTCGGCGAATTAGAACCGATGCATCACTTCTTCTTCTCCTCGATTAGATGCTCAGATCGACCGCCGTTGAATTTGAAGTAAGTCATTGAATGTGATAGAGAATTTGGAGGTATTTTTATACTAACCCGAATCCATAGGATTTAGAGATTGAAAGTTGATATGATCATCACCGATTATAGCATCCCTCGAATGATCGGTTATAAGCTCTTGAAGAAGATAAAGGTCTCAACTTTTCCTGAACAAAAGTGAATTTTGCAATTTGTTCTAAATCTTATGCTTTTTCTAAGGTCATATATAAATAGTTTTATGTATTAATCATGTCTTAATCTCTCTATCTCACTACAAATGTTACGGTGAGCGTAGATCCTCTTCCAGTTGTTCTCGGTTTTCTCATTGATTAGTTAGTATTAAGGCTCTGATTCGATGGATATTCTGATTAGTGAGCTCTTCAATAACCATTGAATTTATCTTATTAATATATGTATTCTTATGTTAGGGTTTGGAAAGGAAAACATTACTAGAAAAATTGGCCGGAGAAAATGTGAAGACAAGCACATATTTCTTGGTGAAACAGTTCGGAAGACGAAACTCTAAAGCACAATTCACCGAAGAGAGCAATAGTCTCTGTAACATTAAATTCTACAAGCATTTTGGTGACTTTACAACCATTTTTGCTTCCGTCTGAACAAAATGATCATTAATCGAGAATTCTAAGTGGAAAATATGACTACTTTATGTCTCCATTGATTGACCAAATATCTAATTTATGATTATGTTTCTTTTTGGGTGTATTCATGGTTGTTGTTCAAATTTCATGCATGTGTTAGGTTTCACGTGTTAGGCTGAGTAAAGTATGTGGAGAAAATGTGATTTGTTTGGTCTAATGATTGAAAAAATAGAGAAACGAAATTGTCCAAACATAATTTTGTGTATTAATCTTGAAGATTTAGTTATTCCTTTCTCTTTTGTAGATGAATCTCAAGAAAATTTGATGTCAATTTATCTCGCCTTTTATAACTTTTTTGGTTTGGGCATATACATGAAATTTTAATTTTTAGGGAGATAATACTCAGTTCATCTACGTAAATATGTTTTTAGGTCGTTTTATGCATCAAAATATAATGTGTATGTTAGTGCAGATTTAAGAATTTCCTGTATTTATCGAAAATTTTGTTATAAATTCTCAGAGCATTCTTTCTTTTCTTTTGTTTATGTCTGTTTTAGATGTTTGTTAATAGTAATTTTTATTTATAATATGATCAAACTAAAAGAATTTATATAACTAAATGAATCTTTTAATAAATAATATATTGTTGAATTTTAAATTTAATAAAAATATAAATAAATGAAAAACTATATGCACATGATCAAAGGCGACTTGCAAGAAGGACACCTGGTGGGACCTCCCCGGACCTCTAACCTGTGAACCAATAATTAAAATGTCCATTTTACATTTATGATTAAAATAATTTCTACAAAATTTATAAAAATAGTGGTTAAAAAGTAGCCATCAAAATAATTATTTGTATTTTATTTAGAATTGCCAAAAATTTAAAGTAAAAATTATTCATTAATATTTAATGATTTTATTGTAAAATTTAAAAGATATAATAATTTTAAGGGGAAAACATTTTTTTCCAATGGTACATAATAATATTGAGACGGTTATACAAAACCTTATAATATAACTAAATTCTATACTAAACATTTATTTATTTATTGATTAAAAATTATTTTAATAACAATAAACAAAATATCCAAACTTGGTTCAGTTACCAAAAATCTTTATAAAAACAAATTTAAAACAATTCCAAGTAAAGAGACACCATGATCGATATCTATTTTCTCTCAAAAAAGCCGATAGTAACGGCTGCTTTTCAAATTCACTTTGGTCAACGGTGGATAGGTTCGCCGCCATGTTTCTTGTTGAGTGATAACGGATATCATGATTCATTTGCGAATCTTTTCAATATATTGTTGAATTTTAAATTCAACCAAATATATAAATAAATAAATAATTAAATTATAATGATTATATGCACATGATCAAAGGCGACTTGCTGGTGGGACCTCTCCGAGCCTCTAACCTGTGAACCAATAATTATAGGGTTTATTTTACGTTTTTACTTAAAATAATTTAAAAACTTTAAATAAAAATAATGGTTAAAAAGTAGCCATCAAAATAATTATTTATATTTTACTTGGACTTGCCAAAATTTAAAAATAAAAATCAATACATTAATATTTAATGATTTTATTGTAAAATTTAAAAGATATCTATACTATTAAAGGAGGAGTGCATTTGTAGAAGAAGTCATTAAATTAGATGATATTTGGCTTCCATGTCTTGAGTTCGATTCTCCCTAATCACTTGATTAAGTCCACAATTAACGATATCCTAATTTAAAGCACGCATATCTTTTATTAAATTGGGTCTGACCCATTTTTTTAAAAAATTATCTATCTTGTCTTCGGTTCGAATCTTTGTTATAACAATTTATGTTTTTGTTAATTTTCGGTTACATTAAAGGATGTTTACATATTTGTTAGGTAGTTTAGATATTATTGTTAGCTTTTTTAAAAAAGCATCATTTAGTTATAGGTTATACTCGAAAATGAATATTAGTAGAATATGTGAAAAATATATTTTTTTTCCAAAATCTTCTAATTTTTAATAAAATTGTTTATTCTAAAATAAATTCTAAAATTCTAAAATAAAATATTTTCTTATCTTTAAATTCAGTTATCTAAATATCTAAAATTCTAATTCAATTATAATTTTTAAAGAATAGTTTGTTAAGAATAAAGATTTCGTTACAAAAATTAGGATCACACATCGAAAATTGAATGAATTCACCTCCCTTTTGAGTTTCTATATATATGAGTTTTAGGATTACTTTCAATCTCACAGCAATTTTGGTGCAGTAAGTGCAGGAAATCGATTTACTTGAGATCCAAACACAAATAATATTCAGTTAAATTTGATTTTATTGCAAATCAAATTTATAAATTGAATGTGGTAAATATTATTTTTCTTAATAGTTTAAGTGTATGATTTAATCAGCATATAAATAGTCAAAAATATATTCGATTTAATTTGTTTTTTTTTTAAAAACGAAATAAAAGTTGAAAGTGATATATATTATTTTGGTTTCATGAAAGTGATCTAATATTTTATTTAATTCAGGTTAGTTCATGAAAGTGCTAAAATTATTTAAATACTTATTATCTGAACTTAAACATTGATATAAACATCTTACATAATATGTACAAAAACTCAATTAAAAAACATTTTTATTTCGTAATATATTCACGGGTTTATATCAGTGAGATATAATTAAAATAAAACTTACAAGAAATAAAATATTAAAAAATGGTATTTAACTTATTTGTAGCTAAGTATGAAAACTTATATAAGACAATTGATTTTAAAGTAATATATTTGTATTTTTTAAATTTTCCAAAATATTCACGGGTTTGTATCAATCAGATATAACTAAAACAAAAAATTAGGCACATGTATATTCAAATTTTAGGAATTAAATATATTTGACTACATTTAATTAATAGATTTGTTAGATATTATAATTAAGGAATCTATTTGATAATTTAATTAATGAGACAAATAATATTTTGTAATTTTAAAACTTTTTGCAAATATTAATTCAAATCTTATATGTCCTGTTTTAAAAATATATATTTGAGATATATTTTTAAAAAACGTTTCCTTTCTAATACACAAATTTATTTTAAATTTAAATATTTCTTTATCTTTAAATTCAGTTACATAAATATCTAAAATTTTAATACAATTACATTTAATATTCTACTTTTTAAGAAGATTTTGTTTGAATTAAAAATTCCGTTAGAAAAACTAGGATCCCACATCGAAAGTTGAATGAAGTCACCTCCTTTTTCATCTCCTATATATATGAGTTGTAGGATTAGTTTCGATCTCACACCAATTTTGGTACAGTAAGTGTAGGAAATCGATTTAATCGAGATCCAAACATAAATCATATTAATGAAAATCGAATTTATAAACTGAATGTGGTAAATATTATTTTCTTTAATATTTTAAGTGTCTGATTTAATCAGCATCTAACTAGTAAAAAATATATTCGGTTTAATTTGTTTTTAATAAAAATGAATTAAAAGTTGAAAGTTTTAAATAATATTTTGGTTTCATGAAAGTGATCCAATATTTTATTAAGTTAGAGAAAGTCAATATTAAGTTAATATTTACAAAGAATGCCATTAGAATAAAATTTAGAAAGAACAAACAAACAAACAAACAAAAAAAAATCTATAGGGTCATTATCGACCAAAATTTTCATTTTGGCTTAATGGTCATGACTTCGATTCGCTGAGTTGCATATTTTTAAGTTTATTTTTTGTAGATATTATTGTAGAGATATTATTGTTACCTCATGTTTGATTTGCCAAATCTGTTTGTTATGTTTTAAGGAATATTTGAGTATTTTTTGTAGATATTATTGTAGAGATATTATTGTAGAGATATTATCGTTACCTTATATTTTGCCAAATCCTTTTGTTTGTTTTAAGGAATATTTAAGATTTTGTTAGAATAAAGATATTATTTAAACTTTGATTAATTTCCTAAATATCCGATTAGGAAATCTTATTAACATTAATATATATTTTTTTTCATAAATCACAACAACATTAATTGTGTCTCTAGAATATTTCATATTTTTCTGAGAACTTACAGAAATTAAATATTAAAAATGGTAGTCAGTTTATTCTATCTAAATATGAAAAACTAAATAAAATAATTTATTTCAAAATAATTTTTGTATTTTTTTAAAAATATATAATTGAGTTATATTTTAAAAAACCGTTTTCTTTCGAATACACAAATTAATTATAATATATATTTAAGTTATATTTTTAATATATGTTTGAGTTATATTTTTAAAAATAAACGTTTCCTTTCTAATATAAAAATTTATTTTAAAATAAAATAATTCCTTATTATTAAATTCAATTACCTAAAATATCAAAAAATTCTAATTGAATTACATTTAATATTATAGTTTTTTATGTTAAAATTATTAGAATAAATTTCGTTAGGAAAAGAAAAAGAAATTAAATATTAAAAATGGTAGTTAAGCTTATTTGTAGCTAAATATAAAAACTTAAATAAGATGATTGATTTAAAAATAATATTTCCATATTTTTTTAATTTTTCTAAATAATCATTGGTTTGTAGCATTTGGATAAACATCTTAAATAACATATAAAAAATTCAATTAAAAACATTTTTTATTTCATAATATATTCATTGGTTAGTACCAATCAAATTAAATAAAAAAAATTAAGAAATTAAATATTTGAATGGCAGTTAGTTTATTTGTAGCTAAATATGAAAACTTAAATAAGATAACTGATTTTAAAATAATATTTCCGTAGTTTTTAAATTTTTCTAAATATTCATGGGTTTGTATCATTTGGATAAACATCTTAAATAACATATAAAAAATTTAATCAAAAACAATTTTTATTTCATAATATATTCATGGGTTAGTACCAATCGAATTAAATAAAAAAAATTAAGAAATTGAATATTTGAATGCAGTTAGTTTATTTGTAGCTACATATGAAAACTTAAATAAGATAATTGATATTAAAATAATATTTTTGTATTTTTAATTTTTAATTCATTTTAAATAATAGTCAATTTTAATGTTTGCTTATGTGTTCGTTTATATGTCGTATGAAAATAGTGAAATTGTATAATTGGTCTTGCAAAAAATTTTAACCAACCTTCTATACACATAACGATAATGAAATGTACATATTACATCATATAAAAATAAACAAATAAACACAAAAGCAAACTTTACATTTATAATTAATAACTTAACCATATTTCAAATATATAAAAAACAAAAATTTACCCCGCGCATTGCGCGGGTCAATACTTAATAAAATTTAAATTATATGTTTATAATAGTTACAAAGTTTAGCATTTGTAATTTACACTTTTTGTATCAAATAATTATTATAAAATACTTTACACTTTGAAAATATCAAATAACAAACAAAAACATTTAATTAAGTACAATTTTAATAACATAATATGTAAAAATATTAAATTGAAAGCATTATCAATTGAATTCACAAGAAATTAAATCTTAATTATTTTCCCCGCGCGTATGCGGGGTCACTGCCTAGTAATAATTTAAAGGGGCCAGCATTTTTTTCTTCTTCCAATAATACAAAATAATATTGAGACGATTTTGTGAAAACCTTCGAGTATAATTTAACTATATACTAAACATATATTCATTTATTAATTAAAATTTACTTTATAAACAATAAATAAAATATCAAAACTTGATTCAGTTACCTAAAATCTTCCAAAAAAATAAATTTAAAACAAATCCAAATAAAAAGATACCATAATTGATATCTATTTTTTCTCGCCAATAGTAACGACTGCTTTTCAAATTCACTCTGGTTAACGGTGGATAGGTTCGCCGCCGTGTTTCTCGTTGAGTGATAACGGAGATCATGATTCATTTGCGAATCTTTTCTTTAATTTGGGTTGCTCTCTCTCTCGGATCGGAGAGTTTATCTCTCTTTTCTTATTTTGGTTTTGGCTATTATGGGGATTGCATAATCGGGGGGATTCAAATCTCATGAGATTGCGATTTGATTTGGGCTTAATTCATGCAATTGTAGCAGTGATCGCGACGATTATTCCCCTTCCTTCTTATTATTTATTAGATTCCAAGGTATTCATCAGTATTGTTTTTTCTTTTCTTACGGCGATCCTTTTGATCTTCACTTCGGCGATGAACTCACGATCATCCAAATAGTCCATGGTGAGATTCAATGCGGCTGGACGATTTAATCGCCCTCTGGCGATCCCGAAATTTGATAATTCCTCTGTATTCAAAAAATTTTATCTTACGTTGGTTCGTAGAGTAATCCAGTAGTGCAATATGTTCGTGTCAGGTCATTGATAAATTTCCTTCTTTCATTGTGGAATTGCGATCTTCATGTCCACGGAGTGGACGCCAGCAATGGACACTTCCTGTTTTGTTTATAAACAGAAACATATTTGAAAATGTATTGGATCTTCGGGCGTTTCATTACTATTGGTGGATGCTGGCTTTAGAGAGATGGGTCCCTACTGTTCGCCAGGATTTCCCGTCAACGATTCAATTTTTTATCACGGTCCGGAATCTTCCTGATCATTACTGAATGGAGACAACCTTGAGATGTTTGGGTAATGATCTAAGTGAAACGGAATTGGTAGAAATAGATAATTCCAGGATAAGAGTCTCCCTTGAAGTAACATCGCCTTTGGTATTTGCCCGGGAGTTGACTTTTGCTTCGGGCGACTTGGTGGTGGTTCGGTTGAGATATGAAAATCTCAAAGGTTACTGTAATTTGTGTTGTAAAAGCGTGGAAGGGACTTTCAAGGACATCGTCAGGACGATGACAATCACGGGCCTCGCCATGACTCAAGGCACTAGAGAAGACACAATTCGTCCTCCTCCGCTGTTTCCGATGTGGCTCCTCTTCGGAATCGTTATATTCAACCGGCTAAGTCTTCAGTCTGGGTTTCTCCGAAGGTCCGTCCGGCTCGACAGAGGATTTTTTTTGAAGCCGACAAACCTGCTGTGGAGCCCTCTGGTTCAAGTTCTGTTCACCGGTCTCCGGAAAGGGTTGGTGGTTGGTGGGCCTGCTGATGGGTTAAGTGGAAAAAATCAAAATTACTTAAAATTGGGTGAAGAACAAGCTCATTTGGCCCATTCCACAAAATAGTGGATTCTAAAAACTTTTGGGCCTTTTAAATTTCATCTCAATTTGTTGGGCCTGAAAATGTGGTAGATGTACTTGCATGGTGGTGTTGAGCCCAACACTTGTTGAATCTGAAAGTGAGCATGATAATTAAATGGGTCAATCTTTATCTATGACCCCAAGTCTGTTTTTCTTGAATGAACCAATGGGTGATGGGTATTTCGCTGATTTTTAGAATGAAGGGATTATATCCCTTTGAAAGGTAATATGGAAGTGCCTTCGTCGAAAGAGGGTCATATTTTCAAAAATGCTCGCTTGGAAAAAATGCTCCTTCCTCGGAAAAGGATAGCACCCCCTAATTTTCATGTATCTAAGGTGGTGAAGAAGATGCCCTTTCTTCTTGGTGATGTGGAATTGACTCCGGATGATTTTCCATCTGTCACAGAGATGGTCTCCAAATTAGAGGAGGATTTTGGGAAACTTTTAAGCCAAGTGGTTGACGAGGAAACCACTGGCAGAAGGATAGATTATTCTTAGTTGGAACTACCAAGGAGCTGGAAGCTTTATGGCAGTTAGGCGTCTCAGAGAATTTCGGCGTACGGTTTTCCGGGGATGCTTTTTCTTATGGAAACAAAACATAATCTTTATTTTCTTCAAGATTTGCAAGCTCATCTCGGTTACGATTTTCTTTTTACTGTTGACCCTTCTGGTCGTAGTGGTGCTCTACCTCTATTTGCATTGTCTTCTTTTGATGTTCATGTTATTTGAAGTTCAAAAAATGTAATCCATGTACTCGTTACAATTGATGGTAATAAAACTTTTGTCTCTTTTGTTTATGGTGATCATGTTGTTTCTAAGCATGACATGGTTTGGGAAAGACTGAAATGAATTGGTTCTTCCAGCTTTGCGTCTTGGGCAATGACGGGGGACATTAATGAAATTGTAGATAATACCGAAAAAACAGGGGGCGTATTTGTCCAGATGTTTCCTTTCTTGACTTTCGGTTAATGTGAGAATGTTGTGGCATGATAGATTTTCCTTTCACTGGTAATTGCATCTTATGGGTAGGTAGGCGTAGTCGGAATACGATTTGTTGTCGCCTTGACAGAACCATGGAGAATGAGGAATGGCATGATATTTTTTCACATTTCCATGTTGAGTATTTACGGTTCTTGGGTTCTGATCACTGACCTCTCGTGATATACCAGAATAATCGCAAGCCAAGAGGTTTGTCTCTTTTTCGGTTTAATAAATGATGGTCGTCCAAGGAACATTCTGAGTCAGTAGTTCGTGATGGATGGGAACAAGGTCCTTTGCACATTAATAGTTCTATTTGGAATAGAATAAAGAATCGTTGTGGTTGGATTTCACGATGGCGACGAGAAGAAAAAGTTAATTCTTCTAGGGATATGGAATCGCTCAAAGCGCAAATTAAAGCTGCATGATCCTAGGATAGGCACTCGGCGAAGGAAATTGCGGTACTCACTAATCGTCTTAAGTCTGCTCTGATGTATGAGGAAACGTTTTGGAAGCAAAAAATTCGTATATTGTGGCTCCATGAATGAGATAGGAATACAAAGTTTTTTCATGCTTCGACAAAACAACGGTACAAACTTATTGACAGTGAATGGTGTCTGGACAGAGAAAGACGAGGAGATCGAAGCATAAGTCGTGGATTATTTTCAGAACTTGTTTACAAGCTCTATTCAGGTTTCCATGGATTAGGCTCTTCAGGATTTAAGGCCCTTAGTTACTGATGAAATAAATTTCAAATTGGTTCAATTTGTCTCCGCTGAGGAAATCAAAACTACTCACCAGAAAAAACACCAGGTCCGGATGGTATGACTTCCTTGTTTTTCCAACGCTATTGGCAGATATTTGGGAGTGATGTCGTACATGTTGTAAAAGAATTTATGGACAAGGGCTACTTTGATAGTAAACAATATGAGACTAATATTTGTCTCATTCCAAAGTTGGATAGACCCAAGGAGATGAAGGATTTCAGACCGATAAGTCTTTGTAATGTGGTCTACAAGATTATATATAAGGTTTTAACTCAAAGGTTATTGGTTTTCTTGCCTAGCATTATCTTTGAGACACAATTGGCCTTCGTGGGAGGTCGTGTCATCTCAGATAATATTTTTATGGCTCAAGAAGCCTTTCATGCTCTGAACACGATGGAAAATTGTAAGATCAATTTCAATGCTATTAAGACTGATATAGGTAAAGCCTATGATAGGATTGAGTGGTACTTCCTTCATGCGGTTATGAGGAAATTGGGTTTTACGGATAGGTGGATCAATTGGATCATGTAGTGTATGATGACAGTGTCATATCGGATTATTATTAACGGTGTTCCTAAGGGTGGAATAAGATCGACACAAGGGTTACGTTAGGGATACCCTCTCTCGCCATTCCTTTTCATCCTCTGCACGGAGGTACTAATCGCAAATCTACAAACGACTGAGCAGAACAATCTTATTATGGGCATCAAGTTGGCACACTCTTTCCCTTCTTCTCCCATCTTCTTTTTGCATATGATAGTCTTTTCTTTTGTAAGGCACATCTACGAGAATGTGATGTTATCACTAATATCTTTATGATAGTCTTTTCTTTTGTAAGGCACATCTACGAGAATGTGATGTTATCACTAATATCTTGCTTAGATATGGTCAGGTTTCTTGACAGTGCATTAATCTTGGGAAATTAACTGTCATGTTTGGGAAAAAGGTATCTTCACCAGATAGATACCTATTGATGGAAAGATTGGGGATTTTCACTGATGGCAGAGGTGAATAATATTTGGGTATTCTAGAACAGTTACAAAGTTCCAAGGCTAAGGTATTTTTCTATATGGAGGATCGTCTAAATAACTAAATCAATGGATGTTCTGCAAAGTTTCTCTCCAAAGGAGGAAAGCAGGTTATGATCTAATCAGTTGCTCAAGCTTTACAAACTTATATTACGTCCTGCTTCCAGTTTCTCAAAGGTCTTCTTCAAAAGCTCACCAATGCTATCGTTAGATATTGGTGGACTTCAAAGACTGAGGGTAGGGGAGTCCACTGGGTTGCTTGGTCCAAAATATGTTTACCGAAGATATTGGGAGGTATGGGTTTTTGATATCTAGAATTATTTAATCAGGCTTTACTTGCTAAACAACTTTGGAGACTGTATTCAAATCCTGACTCGCTATTCGCAAAATATTTGAAAAGACGATACTTTCGTAATAGTTTACCTTTTTTGGTTTCAAAACCATCACGCCTGTCGTATGGATGGCGAAGTATATAGGGTGCAAGATTTTTGCTACAACAGAGGTTTAAGACGAACTATAGGGAATGGGTTGGAGACTAAAGTATGGGTGGATAATTGGATCGTTGGGGTGGTCCCATGCCTGGGATATAGTGACGTCACGATATCTAACCCATATGTCAGAGTAAGATCTCTCTTAAAAGATGATGGGACTACATGGAATACTCAATTAATTAAGAAGTTCTTTCCATGTGAGGTTATTTCCAAAATCTTGAGCATAAGGCCTTTGAGGTAATGGGATGATGGCTACTGCTGAAATTTCAACATATCATGTGACTATACGGTTAAATCATGTATGATCGGCTAACTTCAGTTTTAAGCGATGAGCTGGCATTTTTCTCTCAACTGCCAACATTTAATTCATTAAAAGATGAGGTTTGGTCTCCACAAGCTCCCCCAAAGATTAAGCATTTTTATGGCAGGTGCTTTCTGGAGCTTTGACTGAGAATGTGCAGTTAGCAAACCAAAATATGCGGGTTGATCGTCTCTGTACCCACTATGGAGGTTCGGAGGAAACTATCAATCATGCCTTGTTTACTTGTCCACCGACCTACCAGACTTGGATTTTATCTCCTATTATGACAAGTCCAGAGATCTTCCCTACCTCTAAATTGTTGGAGAATGTACAATATCTTTACTCACAAGACAACTTGATTGATGATAATATCTATCCCAAAGATGTTTTTCTCTGGATCCTCTGGCTTTGAAGGAATCTCCAGATTGGAGTTATGCGCATAATAGTACCGTTAGCTTATCATCAGCTGCTATAGAAGGCCTGAAATTAACGATAACCCATATTCTCCCACCCTACGGTAACACTTATTTTCTCAATGGCTCTTGGATTAAAGAAGGTCCAATTTGTGGGTTAGGTTGGATCCTAAAGGGATCGTCAAGCAATATAATTGTTATTAGCTCCAGAGGTGTTTACAGGGAAAGTTCTCCATTTCATGTGGAGCTCTTAAGTTTGCTATAGGCCATGAAGAGCCTTTTACAAATGGGCTACCCTTGTGGTACTTTCTATTATGATTCCAAAGAGCTTGTTTCAATGATTTCCTTACCTGCAGATTGGACAGCGTTCTCTTTCGATCTGAATGACGTGGCCAACTACATAAGACAATATCCGGAGACCAAGTTTCTGCATTGCCCACGGTCGATGAATCGACATGCAGATTTGCTAGCATGAGGAGCAAGGAGAAGAAGTCGAAGTTTCACTTATGTAGGCTTAGCCCTACCTACGTGCATCCATAGAGATGTCTCTATTGATTTATAGAATTTATAGTTTTTGTAATAGGTGACAAAAAAAAACATTCCAAAATATATTTTATAGAGGAATTTCTTCAAATATCATAAAAAAGTTCAAATTTCAAAAATACCACACACTCCCAAAATTTCCAAAAATACCACACTCATAAATGTTTCAACAATATCATAAACATAAAAAAGTAAATTTTAAGGATTTAGAATTTAAAATTTTTGGTTTGGGTTTACTAAATAGAGTTTAGGATTTAGTTTTGAAGGAGGTACGGTTTGATTTTTGGGTTTTAATATTTAAATTATAAATTTTAAAGTTATTTCAAAATTGTGCTATTTTTGGAACAAAGACATTTTTGTGGTATTTTTGGAATTTTTTTTTGGAATGTGTGTTAATTTTGGAATAAACCTAATTTTTATTTTATTTATGAGAATGTCCCTAATATAAATATATATATATATATATATATAATTATATTAGTTACTGACCGAACATAAGTAAGAAATTATGTTGAATCTAACAAGGATCAAGTGGCCTAATGGTTGTGTCTCCGTTATTGTCTTGTTACCAGACCAGGGTTGGAATCTGGCCATTCGCATAACAAGTGCATTTTCTCTTGTTTATGGAGTTTAGGCTACTGAGCTGGCCAGTTGTGGCCCAGAACTTAACGTGACAAAAAATTATGTTGACTCATTATACTTTGGGCTGAATTCATTAGCCCCCCTTAACATTATTCATCCAATTCCCCCTGGACTTTGGAGCTCCATATAAAAGAATATCATATTATAAAATATTAAATTTAATATTTTAATTGATTTTAAAATATTTTTGTTGTATTAGTTGTAAAGTAATATTAAAAGTAAGATTTAATATTAAAAATATTTAACGTATGATTTATTGGGTTAAACTAAAACGCAGTTTATTATCGCTTTTATAATTTAAATCTTAAATTAGTGTTCTCAATCGCTTGGGGGGGTGAAAATGATGAGAATGAATAACTGAGAGGGTCGGATAAAGAGCAATCTAAGTTCGGATGAGAAATTAAGGAACTTTAAAGTTCATAAGGAAAAAAATTGGATGGATAAAGTTGAGGAGGTCGGGTAAGGAGCAATATAAGTTCAGATGAGAAATTAAAGAGCTCTAAAGTTCAGGGAAAAAAAATTGGATGAATAAAGTTGAGGAGGGATAGTGAAGTTAACCCTTGTATTTTCTCTTAATATTTAAAATAAAATTTTTAAAGTGGAACTATGTAATAAATATATGTATTTGATTTTATAAAATAAGATAAGTTTTTTAATTAGCGTGTAAGGATACCATATTAGTCTTTTCACTTTTCTAATATTTTGGATTTAAACATATCTGGTTTGAATCTAAATCAGTCAGATCTGCAAAGACTCTTGACGGCGGCCATACGGCGAGGGGGTCTTCTCTATGTATCTAGGGTTTTAGAAAATTAGGTTTAACTTGTTTAATTAGTACAATGTAATTTTGGTTTAAGTTTGATTTTGAAAAATATAAAGGAATTTATTCTAATGTTCGGGATTTGATACCGTCATATTTTATCAGTTTTTAATATATTCTATTTAAAATCTGAATCCAATTATTTTTACTCGCGTTAGGATTTATTGTTGTTTCTATATTTTGTTCTAAAAGGAAAACCATGCAAAACTAAACCCAAATCCATGACAAATAAACCAAAATCAATGGAAAATAAACCCAAAGACAGGAAAAGGTTGGTATCAAAACTCCCTCATTAGAATTTTACCCTAGGTAGTAAAGTAATATTATTCGGCTCAACACGTGTCGGCTCCAGAAGGATTGACTGAGAAGGAATTGCACCTGAGTATATTAAGAGAATAATGAAATGCCCAAGACGCAGGAAAACTGAGGACGAGTTAGGCGCAGCCCGAGCAAGTAACGACAAGGTTCAAGCCATTCCGGACTTCTACAGATGCCTCGAGATTTGATGAATGAGGAGATAGGAGCTTAGCGGGATAATAGGAGAGGATTCGAGGTATAAATGGAGGAAGGAGCAAAGTATAGATGATCTTTTTGGACATTTTTCGAACTTATTCATATATTCTTTATCATATGTAAACAAAGAGCTAATTCATTCTTGATCAATATAACATCTATTTTGAGCTGTTTCTTTCCTTGTTAAGACGAAAATCGCCCAAGTCCTCATAAGGGTTGGTCCTAGAGAGAAGCAAAGGAAGCAGTTGCTTATAGCCTCAAATTAGTATTAAACATATCGACCACAATTTACAGTAAAGTTCCATTAGTTATACTGGTAGTGTCTCCTTCTTAGTCCTAAGAGGTCTTGAGTTCAACCAACCTATCTTCCACCAATTTTTGTTAATAACTTTAATTAGCCTATATTTTTTTTTTTGCTTCTAGCCCATTAGACTCTAGGACCGGCCCTGGTCCTCATAAAAATATATATATAATTTTTTGTGTGGATTTTAACGTCCACAAATTGGCACCCACCGTGGGGCATTTAAGGATTTTCTAATGCAAAAGGAAGATTACGACCAGATCCGACGCTATCATGATCGAAAACATACCACCGCAACCATATGGGTAAACTAGCACATTACAGGCGCTCTAAACCAATCCATGCTCGATCGACTCGAAAAGATGGCAAAGGAATCTACGGACCAAACCAAGGAAGTTACCAAAAGACTCAACCACGCAACCTCATCGCGGCGACGACCGCTCAGGACTTCCACCTGGTGATGCCCCATCTTCGGGGAGCATTCTAGAAGATTGTTGTTCACTCTGACCAGGAATTCAGTGAAGACGCCCGAACGTCACTCTGACACTACGAGAACCCTGCAAAACGACAACCCCCGAGAAGAACATAATAACCTGAAAGGTGATTAGTCTCAAGATGACCCCAAACAGCCAGATCATACTAAGCACTCTGAGGTATTAGGCGACGAAAGGGACCATGTCGACTTGTCCAATGGCTCCAGAGGAGAATCTGACGAGTACGAGGAAGACGGATGCATACCCTCTTCCCAACCGGACAGGCGACCTCAATACAATATGGGAAAACCAAGACATTAAGGATTCCCTCCAGGATGCCGTTCGACAAATGAACTCTTAGGTCCATCAGGCGATCAGTTCGGCTCCTAAATTAGATTGGTCGATGGAGGAGACACTCCGNCCCCCCCCCCCCCCCCCACATAAAAATGTTATAGTATGAACTCCCCTGAAAATAAAAATTCCCTTTTAGGAGAAGAAAACAGACCCCGGCGCCTACATGACAGCCTTCTGCATAGCGGTCGGAAGAGCGTAGTTCGACGAACAAAAAGGATGCAGGGTATTGCCAACTTTTCAGCGAACACCTCCAAGGGTCGGAACTCACGTGGTTCTCACGACTACCTGAGGGTTTAATCTATAGCTTTAACCAAATGAGTTTGATGTTCTTAAAACATTACTCATTATACATAGAGAGAGACATCTCATATGCTGATGTGTGGAATATGATGCAGGGACCGGACGAACCACACTGAAAATTTATAGATCAATTCAAAGAAGTCATATCTTGAGTGATGGTCACTGACAATGCCACCATTGTTGCCCTCGAAAATGCCGTCTGGGTAGAATCGGAATTCCAAAAAGATTTGATACTGAAACCTTTAGAAACGATCAATGACGCAATGCACATAGGAAAGTTATTTCTACGAATAGAAGAAGACCTGATCGAGATGCAGAAAAGAAGTCGGTAGAAAAATCCGACAAACCAACTACTTGCTAAAAGACGTAATCCCACAGTAGGGAACCAAACCTTTTTTATCGGGAAACCCAAAAGTGGTCCCTGGAATAAGTGGAAATGATATGAGGAGTAAGGAAACTCCAGAAAGCATTGTGAGAATCACAAACAAGACGACCATTAGACTGAGAAATGCATAAGCTTTAAATCCTTCCTCTTTGCCAAATACCAGTGAGGCAAGCTAGTAGAGCCCAAAAAATCTAAGGTAGCAGATGCTAAGGAAGAAATAGACGAATCAAATGAAGGAACTAATCCTCCAAAATGAGCCCGAAAAGAGTTGCCTCATATGGCACCAACCCCCCTCCTCCTCCTCAAAAAGCGGATTAACATGATCAAGCGGGAAGCACTAATTCAGGCTGAACTCAGTGATTGCAGTCAAAGCATGTGTACGGAAGGCACCCTCGTGTGAGAAATGATAGACCGAACCCAAGGAGGCAGAAGATTAGAGTTCTTATTTATGTTAATGATATCTTAATATGTGGCAATGACACACCTTTACTTCGGAAATTTCAAGCTTATCTTGGTAAATGTTTTTCTATGAAAGATTTGGGTAAGTTGAAGTATTTCTTGGGCATTGAGGTTAGTCGTGGTCTTGAAGGTTAGCTATCATCGCCGAGACCGGTTATATTGGGAGCAAACTGGCCGATACTCCGCTTGAAAAGAACCATAAGTTGGCTTTAAGTGAAAGTCTACTACTCGAAGATCCAAAGAAATATCGTCGTTTGATTGGTCGACTCATCTACTTAACACATACCATGCCGAAGCTTAGCTATGTTGTTCACGTGCTTTCACGGTTCATGCAAACACCATGGAAATATCATTAGCTCGCTGCTGTTCATGTTGTGCGATTTGTCAAGGGCTCACCAGGCAAGGTATCTTTTTATTTGGCTACTATGACCCCGACTGGGCGTCTTTCCCTTTGACATGTCGTTCTCTCAGTGCTTTTGTGGTCTTACTTACTGGATCTCCAATTCTTGGAAAAAAGAAGTATAAGATCGTGTCTCATTCATCTGTAGAGACCGAGTAAAGGTCTATGGTTGTTGCACTTCGTGAAGTCAGGTGGCTGCAGAGTCTCTTAGAAGAAGTGGGCGTCAAGAAAACAGACCCGAGTCATCTATTATGCAATAGCAAGGCAGCCATTCATGTTGCTGCTAACCCAATTTATTATGAGCGCACAAAACATATCGAGAAAGATTTTCATGCAGTTCATGCTGGTATCTTCTCTAGCAAACATGTTCGGATCGACTCTCAAATCGCAGACATCCTCACTAAGTTTCTTGGTCGGACGCAGTTTCGTACTATTATTTATTAAGCTGGTAAATGTTAAGACTTGATATAGCAAATAAGAATATGAAGCTTTAAAAAAAGAATATGAAGCAGTTTTGTTGATTAAAAAGAAGTAACAAAACTGTAATCTAATATTTTGATTTCCAACACTATAATTATTTGTATTAAATTATATTCTTCACAATAACTTTTTAGTACGGTGGTTAATGGTTTATAATTTACTAGACTAAAAATAGTGTAATATAAAAATATACATAATATAATTAGAGAGTTTCTACTCTCCTCTCATGCTGCTACGTCATTTTTCTACACCATTTTCTCACGTTACAAAATATTCGACATTTTGGATATATATATAGACATATAAGGATAAATATAAAAAGATATTATTCTAGACTCATTATGGTCTCATAAGTTTAAATATTATATAAAAGCAAATGAAGTTTAAATATGGGGGAAAAACCATCAACATGCATGAGAGTTTAAATCTGGAGAAAGATAACAAAACTAGCATAAAATTATAAAGTATCACTCTTTTATGACATTCCAAACACATGAAAAGAGATTTTATAGTTAGGTACGGTTTCGGCACGACTTGATCTTAATCTTCAGTAAATTTAATGAGACCTTTCCTTGGAGACATATGTTCTATGTGATTGATCCTTATGTAATCAATCTCGTAAAGCTCGACCTTACGCTTTTTAGGAGCCCTCAAATTCAACTCCTCTAGAGATCTTGCATTCCTGACAAAGAACTCTACCATATCAAGTTCATGACTATGGTTTTTGTAGCCATTGATGTCAACAAACTTGATAGTGTTCAATTAGTAGTTGTGTTTCATAATTTTTGGCTTCTGATGAATTAGCCAATACGTATCAGGTTCAAATGTGAAACCATTTATCTGATCAAAACAGTTTCGAAAATGAAAGTAGCCCATTAATGGAATAAAAGTATAATAAACTGAGAGNAGAGAAATTGAGAGAGAACATACATCGATCACAATTCGTTCAAGGTTAGGGCAGTCTTGGATGAATTCAGCTATGTCGAAAAGATTGCAAATCGTTGGAGCTTTAAGTACAATTTGAAATTCTTTTAAGTTCATAAAATAGAATGTGGGTCTCCTCATTTTTTCAACAATGTATTTATAAGTGAGAGCCTGTAAATACATGTAAGAAGAAACATCAAAACTCAAATTATACCAAGAATCAAAATTGATGAACATATAAGAAAGTGATGATCAATGTACAAAAAAAAACCCGTGAGAATACGTATGTATACGTGAGTGCATGGATATATATATGTGTGTGTGTGATAGAGGAGCCATCAAAACATACTCAACCAAAAAAAGAAGATTTATGTGTGTAACATATAAAGAACAAAACTACCAAATATATATACCTATATTATGTGTGTAATGTAAAACAAAATATGTATGTGTGTGTGAAATAATTTTCTTTTTGAAATGATATAGTATATTCAACTAAGATCATCTTGAACTTACGACATTCTCTGTATTTCATCTTGAACAAATATAAAGTTCATTATTCATCATCATCTAGTTAACTCTTTTAAATTTCACAACTTCATTAAACTCATGATTTTTTAAAAAATCTCTAAATCACAGGACCAATATGGCGGGAACAGTTTTTAAAAAAAAAGCACGAGGAGACGTCGAATTTAGGCATCCAGTGACTAAGGAAACGAGGGCTTTGTTGATACTATAAGAGAAATGAAACAATCTTGAAATAGAAACACTGAGAAAAATGAAGGTTCAGTTGTAGGAAATGAGACGAGAAGGGTTTTTAGGTTTGTATATAATTAGGCTAAAGGGTGCAACAAGAATAACTTTTTTTAGCCGTCTTGATTTTTGATTCTGGGTAAAAAGAGAAATCTATTTTAGAAAGCCTGTGAGAGATCTTAAATGAAAGAACATGGTTGAGACTTTCAAAATGCATAAGTATGCTTGAGAGTAGCTTACATTACAAATAGAAAAACAACGCTTGAAATCGGTATTGAATATTTAATAGAGGTCTATTGTTGTTATTGGTGTAGTATATAGTTATTTCCATATATAGTTTGTTCAAATATTTATGAGTTAGGAAAGATATAATTAGAGTTGATATGATTACTAAACTGGATCTCCTTTCTCTTGTATAAATTTGGCTTTTACGCCGTTGAGAAATACACAAAAAAAATTCAGTTCATCATTTTTTTTTCTGACATGTTATGAGAGCAACAAGAAGGCTAAATTTTTTTGTTTTGAATAAGATACTCGACCATAGCAGGAGAAGATGAAGAAAGCCAGAAAGATCTGAAGAAGTGATAGCAAAGACTGCTATAGATCACATTTTGCAGAGATGGACTATCCTTCCATATGAATTATTGGAGAGTGATAATATAGGTTTAAATATCACACAAGTACTGTTAACTAAGGACAATTTTGATGATTGGTCTCTTGAATTTCGAACAGCCTTGCGAGGAAGGAAGAAGTTTGGCTGACGACGCTCTTGAGATTGATGATTTGTGGACAATAAATTCGCAATTGTTCTCCTGCATCAGGAGCTCGATTGATTCCTCATCGACTTATCACTTAAGTCTTGTAGAAAAAACTTAAGTAAAAAAATGCTAAATTATAGTCTGAATGAGGATTGTTATGTGGATTTTAGACCATTTTGACACTTCTAAGAGTAAAGTCATATAACTGCTTTAAAAGTCCAAATTTGGAAGAGTAATGATTACTAAGGCTAAAACACATTGTTTGGTACAACATACCTTATAATTCAAAGTTTTTATGAGAGGTATTTTGATACATTATATCAAAGATATGGACCATATGAATAACCGATGATTACTAGCGATTCTAACTTCATGCAGGCCAGTTGCATAATGTAATCCGAAATTAGGACAGATTTCTGACTACATGATGAAACAAAAAATGCACTATTTGAAGTTGTCTAGCTCGATGAACTTAGTATTTTTCTCCGATTTGGTCGCTTAAATTTTTTGTCTTTTAGGTTTAATTTCTTATATATGAATTATGGCCTTGTTCGAAAACATGGCACCAACGATTAAAATATTTATGTTAGGGGAGTTGCAGCTACATGTTCATTTGGGAGAAACCGGCACAGTCTGGGATTTTGTATAAGCTATGTAGGAGTATCTTAAACTAGGAGAGTGATAGTTTCGATGTCACTTATTTATAAGCGATAAAAAAATTTCTTTAACAGAGTCGCAACAACAGACTACTGTATTCCATCAACATAAATGAAGAAAAAGAAGATATTTTTTTATTGTGAGCACATATGTCGCTCAAGTTCCCGAACATGGCCTACTCTTTAAAAAGTTCCCAACGAAATAAAAAAAAGTATTAAGTATATATGGAAAATCATAAATCATATGGTTTTTCAATATGTATGTAAAAGAAAATCATTAGATATTTGTCATGCGTTGAATGAATTTAAAAACTAGAAAGATTTTTTACCCACTTTACTTAAAAATAAAATAGGAACAACTATTTAAGTTATGTTCTTCTCTTTTGACCCTTTTAAACAATGGAGATCAAGTTTCTTTGGAAATTTGTAATTTCTAAGACAAATATTTTATGTGCTGTATATATATGACTTCAAAATTATTTCACAAAATATTCTAAGAAACAAAGACACGAAAAAGGAAATATTGTTATAATTTTATAAACTCAAATTAATATTACCTCGAGAAAGATGTTTGTCGTTGCAAGAGAATAAACTCTTGTATAGGCTCCCATGTTTTCAAGAACCTTGTCAGATGGATCATGATGTTGCCAACTGTAACTTCGATTATAATATAGCAATGCCTCTTTTAGTGCAGAAACTCTTGAAAAGTTAACCACCCTAACATATCCCTCATACTTATAGCATTCGAGAGTCGGTGCATCCAAAATGATATCCAAGAGATTTGGCATCAATAACACACTTAGTGACTTGAAATTCTTATGATTTTGAGCGTTGATGCTCAATATACCGTTCATTTGACATTGTATTAGTTCGAGAGATTCAAAATGGATGCAGTTCCCAAATATTGCATCTATCATTTCTTTTGTCACTCTAGTTTTCATAAGTGAGAGTTTTCTCAAGAGCTTTAGACCCTTTGGAGAGTTATCTGGTATCACAAATGCACACCTTTTGAGCTTCAAGAGTATAAGTGTTTCTATCGATGAGAAATCGATAGGAAATATTATCGTTTGCTTAGATCTTGAGAAATCTAATACAAGCTCTTGGATATTTTTTGCAATACATGTTTTTATCCAAGAGAGTTTTTTATCCTCTACACCAATATGATTGACAGCAAGAAAGAACTTGTTGATTTTTGGACCGTCGTGCCGAATAAAAACGTGTTCAATGATGCTTACAACATTTGATTGATTTCTCCGTCGAGAATATATTTCACCAAAGTCAAGATCTTGAGATCTTATCCTACTGTTTCTGAATATCTTTGAAACACATTGATTTTTCAATGCATATTTGATAGGAAGATATATTGACGATATGTGCTCCACCATATCTTCAGGTAAAATTTCAACGAGTCTCATAGATTGTGACATTTTTTTCTTTTCTTTGGATGAGAAATAGATTATTAAAAAAGGGTGTCGTTGTTGTGAATAATATAGTTGTATACTCTATTTCATGAAATTTTAAAGGTTGAAATAGCAAAAAAGAAGCTTTAGCTATGGGGTTAATAAGTTACTATATGAACTAATTTTAGTCAATATATACTTAATAATGGGAGATATGAATTTTTCTTTTGTTGGTAGTTCATTATTGGCAAATAATATGTATTTGAATAATTTAAATACCTTTCAAAACTAAAGGATTTGGTCAATGTTTTCTTTCTTAAGAAAATTTGGTAATAAATATTATTGAGGTACACTAGTTTATAATTACATTATATTATTTATTTTAAGTACCTCCTTATGGTATGTGCAATTGAGTTCTTATGTCATTTATTGAATAGTCAATATTCAAAGATTTAAACATTAATATTAATTTTCAATTTTTATTGAATTCTTATGTCATTTATTGAGTAATCAAAATTCAAAGATTTGAATATTAATATTATTCAATCTTTTTATCCCTATTCTCAAAACCTAGTGTTATGGCCATTGGCATAGAATTTTACTAACATATTAACTAATTTAACTACATTACTATATAAAAGATTAGGATCTAATTTACATTATACAGAGTCATATTTTTCAAAAAATATAAGAGATCATTTTGTATCAAATTTTTATATTATTGGTATATACGGTAAACTTAAAAAAATAAGTCTAAGTATTTTTATATCAATATCATAATTATTTCATTTATCATATCGTTTATTACATGAATTTTTTAGCAACCATCATTGGTTGGGAAAATGATATTTATGATGTATTAGAAAGCTACGGAAATCACTATCCACCATTTTATAAAAATATTTTAATTAGAATGCACTTTTTGTCCTTTTTCTCATTTTAGATATCATTTAGAAATTTAAAATATATAGTTATATTATATCCAATTATTGATTTTATTCTAGAATTTTATTTTATTTTTTATTTTGTCAAAATAGATATAATTATAATATAATATATACATTACAATTGCTATAGTTTCCTGCATATGTCATGATTTAAAATTTTGAAACAGACCATAAGTTACTTAGTATTTTTAGACAATTCGGTTCTTGATTCTTTTCATTCGGTGAGCATCGAATCAACTGGACTTCTATCATCTTTCTTCTACAGCATAAGAAACAAAGAAGATTATACATTCCAAAAGCACAGCAATATACCTTTAAGCTTTTTTAAAAAATCATAAGCTTGATATATATGAATAAATAAAGCAACACATTATAGTGGAAAAACATGCTCTAATACCAATGATAGATTGTTGTCGTAATCAGAGAAACAATTTCATAGAACAAATCCATCAGAACAACAACAAAACTCCTTTTACACCAATAGAAAAGAATGATTCCAGGAAAACAAGGCAGAAGAAGACCATATATGAAAGCCGACAATGACTAACTGTTTTTGTCAACATAAATATATTAGATTAAAAAGAATCCACAAAGGGTATATGACCTCCCACTAAGTGGAACTTACAAACCCACAAGGGGTAGGTGATCTCATATAGAGATGATAAAACGAGACCTAAACTAAAGTATAGATATCCCGAAGGGGAATTACACGAACGTAAAAGGATAAACCTTCTGAAGCAGACTAAGTCCCTTGCATCTGTATAAAGCGGCATAAAGCCGGAATGGGAAGTGGGGGTCAGAACCCAATGTAGGTAAACCTGATAACCCAAAACATCTATGTTGACAAGAGAAGAAGTAAACTGAAATGACAGAGAACCATGACACCATTGCTTAAAATGTAAGCTTATTGGACCCAACAAAAAACTAGAAAGACTGAAAATAAAGCCCAAAGGTCCCATGACACAAGAACAAGACCGGAAATGAAGAAAGGGAAGCGTGTAGGGGATCGCCACACCACGTGTCCAGCAGGCATTCGCCATTGTCCCGAGAAAAAAACCTCAGAGGAAGAACAAGCAAGAAACCGCAAAGGTTATGTCTCTATGGAAGAGCCTAGCGGAGAGGAGCTAATATCGGCATCGCGCAACCCACACTTCAAACATCCACCTAACCCAGCGAGAATCCCGACCAGCCAACCTTCGAGTGACCAGATCCATCATACCTTGAACCAGAAATGAACCTGCAGACCAAAGGAGACGAAGATCACCACCCAGAACCGACATCAAACGAATGTGGAAGTCGGAGCAGGAGGCGCGTCACATTCTCCAAATCGAGGCTGTGACAAAAGGCCAAGAGGAGAGATAGTGAAGAGGAGAATGTCGGGAAAGAGAGGATGGTGACCAAAAATAGAGATTGAAAGTTGATATGATCATCACCGATTATAGCATCCCTCGAATGACCGGTTATAAGCTCTTGAAGAAGATAAAGATCTCAACTTTTCCTGAACAAAAGTGGATTTTGCAATTTGTTCTAAATTTTATTCTTTTTCTAAGGTCATGTATAAATACTTTTATGTATTAATCATGTCTTAATCTCTCTATCTCACTACAAATGTTACGGTGAGCGTAGATCCTCTTCCAATTGTTCTCGGTTTTCTCATTGATTAGTTAGTATTAAGGCTCTGATTTGATGGATATTCTGATTAATGAGCTCTTCAGTAACCATTGAATTTTTCTTATTCATATATGTATTGTTATGTTAGGGTTTGGAAAGGACAATATTACTAGGAAAATTGGTCAGGATAACGTGAAGACAACCACATGTTTCTTGGTGAAATAGTTCGGAAGAAGAAACTCTAAAGCACAATTCACCGAAGAGAGCAATAGTCTCTGTAACATAAACTCCTACAAGCATATGGGTAAGTTTACAACCTTTTTTGCTTCCGTCTAAACAAAATGATCGTTAATCGAGTTCTAAATGGGAAAAATAGACTACTATATGTCTCCATTGATTGACCAAATATTTTGGATTCTAATTTATGATTATGTTTCTTTTTGGGTGTATTCATGTATCTCAAATTTTGTATATTAGATGGTTGTTGTTCCAATTTCATGCATGAGTTAGGTTTCATGTGTTAGGCTGAGTAAAGTATGTGGAGAAAATGTGATTTGTTTGGTCGAATATTGAAAAAATAGAGAAACAAAATTGTCAAAACAGAATAAGAAGATTTGTGTATTAATCTTGAAGATTTAGGTAGAATCATGTGGAATTTTTTGGTTGTTTAAAACTAGAATTATCTAATTTCATAAATGTTCCGGTCGTAATAATGTCATACAAAATTTATTAACCAGAATAGACTGGTAATTTTTTTATTTTACGAAAGTTTCAGACTTTTTCGATGAATGAAAAAACTTCAAAATTTTAAATAGATGTCTTGAAGAATCAATTGGGTGGTCACCTAAATGTTATTATATCCATTAAAGGAGCTTATGAGGGTGTTGTGGCTGCACATTTTGCGATGAAGCTTTCTTCTGGTGGTGCACTTTTTGATAGGATTATTCAAATGTGGACATTACACTGAAAGAAAATCCGTTGAGCTCACAAGAACCAATGTTGGTGTACTAGAGACTTCTCACTCTGTTGGATTAATGCATCGACACCTCCTAAAAAATTTATATTTGTTAGTAAAGATGAATATTCTTTGTTGAGGACAACTGATTTTGGACTCTTAATGTTTTTTAAGTCGGATTTGCATTTTCTTTACTTACCTTGTCTTCGATCATTCAATTAAAACATCTATGTCTAAGTTTGGAAACTTCTTTCCAGTTTTGCAGATGAGATTTTTACAGATGCTATTGGTAGATGGGTCTTAGAGAAGACATTTCAGGGACTTAGAGATGGTTTCTCTGAGGAAATTAAGATCAACCGTTAGAGAAACATGAAGAGATGAAGAAGAGATTGCAGATGATTCTCTTTATGACATAGGCATAAAAAGCCCTAGAGCTTATGATCTAGGCTTCTCTTTTTCCATCAAAAGATCCAAAAGAGAGAAACACGAGACTCATTCGCCACTTTGAATCTAACTCCGGGAATATCTATTCTCATCGTAAAGCAAAGTATAAGTGATCAATTATATCATTGCCTCCAATCCGATTGTTTCAAACGTATGTGAAGTATTGTTTATTGAAAAATGGGACATAAGTGTTGTTTTTTAAAGTTCCTCTACAATTATAATAGTCTTTATTAATAATATTGAACCAACAGCAAACCAATATGTAAAAAAAACAATAACAAATACGTTTAAAAAAGAAAAAATATAGTTAATTCATACAAAGCGCGGGATCGCACGCTAGTTTAATTATAAAATTAAGACGATCTATAATTATTATTTATCTTATATAATAAATATAAAGTAAGCTTAGTAACGTGTAATCACTATATTTAATTCCAGACTTGATTTCACAAAATATAATTCATAAAAGATATTATTGACAACATATACCATTGTAGTATTTTAAAATTTTATTATATAATTTAATCTATGAATTAATTTCACATTTTCTATTTAGTTATATTCGTATTTTGTGATATATTAAAATATATAAATAAATGTTTAATATATATTTGAAATGAGCATATCTAATCATATCTTTATGATTTTATTTTTGATTGTTAAATTTTAATGCCGAATTTTTTTCTATGACTTTTCTTGTGGCTTTCGTGTTTATATTATATATCATTGACAATCCATCTTTGTATAATTCTCTCATGTCCTTGCAAAGCTGTTTTTTTTTGTTTAGTTATTCCTTTCTCTTTTGTAGAAGAATCTCAAGCAAATTTGATATCAATTTATCTCGCCTTTTATAACTTTTTTGGTTCGGGCATATAGATGAAATTTTAATTTTTAGGGAGATATTATTCAGTTCATCTACGTAAATATGTTTTTAGGTCATTTTATGCATCAAAATATAATGTGTATGTTAGTGTAGATTTAAGAATTTCCTATAATTGTCAAAAATTTTGTTATAAATTTTTAGAACATTCTTTCTTTTGTTTATGTATGTTTTAGATGTTTGTTAATAGTAATTTTTATTCATAATATGATCAACTAAAAGAATTTATATAACTAAATGAATTTGTTAATAAATATTATATTTTTAAATTTTATATTTAATAAAAATATATAAATAAATGAAAAATTAAATTGTAATAAAATAATATTATTTATTTATTTTCAATAATTTTATATAAAAATATATATGCACATGATCAAAGGCAACTTGCAAGGATGGACACCTGGTGAGACCTCCCTGGACCTCTAACCTCTGAACCAAAAATTATAAGGTCCATTTTATGTTTTTACTTAAAATAATTTCTACAAAATTTATAAAAATAGTGGTTAAAAAGTAGCCATCAAAATAATTATTTGTATTTTATTTAGAATTGCCAAAAATTTAAAATAAAACCAATACATTAATATTTAATGATTTTATTGT
This sequence comes from Iberis pinnata, assembly GCA_900406425.1. Classification (NCBI taxonomy): domain Eukaryota; kingdom Viridiplantae; phylum Streptophyta; class Magnoliopsida; order Brassicales; family Brassicaceae; genus Iberis; species Iberis pinnata. Next base: position 7,847 of record OVBE01001386.1, on the reverse strand, counting down.
AAAATTTAAAAGATATAATAGCCAACATTTTTTTTCCGGTGGTACATAATAATATTGAGATGGTTATGCAAAAACCTTAAAATATAACTAAATTATATACTAAACATGTATTTATTTATTAAATAAAAATTATTTTATAAACAATAAAAAAAATATCCAAACTTGGTTCAGTTACCTAAAATTTTCAAAAAAAACAAATTTAAAACAATTCCAAGTAGAAAGATACCATAATTGATATCTATTTTCTCTCAAAAAAGCCGATAGTAAGAGCTACTTTTCAAATTCACTTTGGTCAACGTAATTGGTAGATGTAGATAATTCCAGCATTAGAGTCTCCCTTGAAGTAACACCGCCTTTGGTATTTGCCCAGGAGTTGATTTTTGCTTCGGGCGACTATGTGGTGGTTCGGTTGAGATATGAAAATCTCAAAGGTTACTGTAATTTTTGTTTTGAATTAACACATGATTCGACATTCTATCCTAAGGTGTCAAAGCGTGGAAGGGACTTTTGAGGAAATCGTTGGGATGGTGACAATCACGGGCCTCACCATGACTCAAGGCGCCGGAGAAGACACAATCTGTCCTCCTCTGTTGTTTCCAATGTGGCTCCTCGTTGGAATCGTGATGTTCAATCGGCTTAGTCTTTAGTCTGGGTTTCTCTTAAGGTCCGTCAGGCGCGATTGAGGCTTTTTATTGAAGCCGACAAACCTGCCGTGGAGCATTCTGGTTCAGATCTGTTCACCGATCTCCGAAAAGGGTTGGTGGTTGGTGGGCCTGCTAATGGGTTAAGTGGCAAAAATCAAAATTGCTTAAACTTGGGTGAAGAACAAGTCCATTTGGCCCATTCCACAAAAGAGTGGGTTCTAAAAACTTTTGGGCCTTTTAAAATTTCATCTCAAGTTGTTGGGCCTGCAAATATGGTAGATATACTTGCATGGTGGTGTTTACCCTATCACTTGCTGAATCTGAAAGTGAGCATGATAATTTAATGGGCCAATCTCTGTCTATGAGCCCAAGTCTGTTTTTGTTGAATGAACCAATGGGTGATGGTTAATTCGTTGATTATCAGAATGAAAGGATATATCCCCTTTGAAATGCATTATGGAAGTGCCTTCGTCGAAAGAGGGTCCTATTTTCAAAAATGCTCGCTTGGAAAAAATGCTCCTTCCCCAGAAGAAGATATCACCCCCTAATTTTCATGTATCTAAGGTGGTGAAGAAGATGCCCTTTCTTCTTGGTGATGTGGAATTGACTCTGGATGATTTTCCATCTGTCCCAGAGATGGTCTCCAAATTGGAGGAGGATTTTGGGAAAATTTTAAGCCAAGTGGTTGACGGGGTAACCACTAGCAGAATGATAGATTATTCTTAGTTGGAACTACCAAGGAGCTTGAAGCTTCATGGCAGTTAGGCGTCTCAGAGAATTTCGGCGTACATAATCTTCATTTTCTTCAAGATTTGCAAGCTCATCTCGGTTAAAATTTTCTTTTTACTGTTGACCCTTCTAGTCGTAGTGGTGGTCTACCTTTATTTGCATTGTCTTCTTTTGATGTTCATGTTATTTGAAGTTCAAAAAATGTAGTCAATGTACTCGTTACAATTGATAGTAATAAAACTTTTGTCTCTTTTGTTTATGGTGATCATCTTGTTTCTAAGCATGACTTGGTTTGGGAAAGAATGAAATGAATTGGTTCTTCCAGCTTTCCGTCTTGGGCGATGACAAGGGACATTAATGAAATTGTAGATAATACCAAAAAAAGAGGGGGCGTATTCCTCGAGATGTTTCCTTTCTTGACTTTCGGTTAATGTGAGAATGATGTGGCATGATAGATTTTCCTTTCACTGGTAATTGCATCTCATGGGTAGGTAGGCGTAGTCGAAATACAATTTGTTGTCGCCTTGACAGAACCATGGGGAATGAGGAGTGGCATGATATTTTTTCACATTTCCATGTTGAGTATTTACGGTTCTTGGGTTTTAATCACTGACTTCTCATGATATACCAGAATAATCGCAAGCCAAAAGGTTTGTCTCTTTTTCGGTTTGATAAACGATGGCCGTCCAAGGAACATTTTGAGTCAGTAGTTCGTGATGGATGGGAACAAGGTCCTTTGCACATTAATAGTTCTATTTGAATTGAATAAAAAATTGTCGTGGTTGGATTTCACGATAGCGACGAGAAGAAAAAGTTATTTCTTCTAGGGATATGGAATCGCTCAAAGCTGCCCAATCCCAGGATAGGCACTCGGCTGAGAAAATTGCGGTACTCACTAATCGTCTTAAGTCTTCTCTGATGTATGAGGACACATTTTGGAAGAAAAAAAATTTGTATATCGTGGCTCCATGAAGGAGATAGGAATACAAAGTTTTTTCATGCTTCGACCAAACAACGGTACAGACTTATTGACAACGAATGGTGTCTGGACAGAGACAGACGAGGAGATCTAAGCATAAGTCGTGGATTATTTTCAGACTAATATTTGTCTCATTCCAAAGTTGGATAGACCCAAGGAGATGAAGGATTTCCGACCGATAAATCTTTGTAATGTGGTCTACAAGATTATATATAAGGTTTTAACTCAAAGGCTATGGGTTTTCTTGCCTAGCATTATCTTTGAGACACAATTAGCCTTCATGGGAGGCCGTGTCATCTTAGATAATATTTTTATGGCTCAAGAAGCCTTTCATGCTCTGAACACGACGGAAAATTGTAAGATCAATTTCATTGCTATTAAGACTGATATAAGTAAAGTCTATGATAGGGTTGAGTGGTACTTCCTTCATGCGGTGATGAGGAAGTTGGGTTTTACGAATAGGTGGATCAATTGGATCATGTAGTGTGTGATGACGGTGTCATATCGGATTATTATTAACGATGTTCCAACGGGTGGAATAAGATCGACACAAGGGTTACGTCACGGAGACCCCCTCTTGCCATTCCTTTTTATCCTCTGCACGGAGTTACTAATCGCAAATCTACAAACGGCTGAGCAGAAGGGTCTTATTATAGGCATCAAGTTGGCACACTCTTGCCCTTCTTATCACATATTCTTTTTGCAGATGATAGTCTTTTCTTTTGTAAGGCACATCTACGAGAATGTGATGTTATCACTAATATCTTGCTTAGATATGGTCAAGTTTCATGACAGTGCATTAATCTTGGGAAATCGACTGTCATGTTTTGGGGAAAAGGTATCTTCACCAGATAGATACCTATTGCTGGAACGATTGGGGGATTTTCACTGATGGCGGAGGTGAAAAATATTTGGGTATTCCAGAACAGTTACAAGGTTCCAAGGCTAAAGTATTTTCCTATGTGCAGGATCGTCTAAATAACTTAATCAGTGCATGTTCCGCAAAGTTTATCTCCAAAGGAGGAAAGGATTATGATCTAATCAGTTGCTCAAGCTTTATAAACTTATATTATGTCCTGCTTCCAGTTTCCCAAAGGTCTTCTTCAAAAGCTCACCAGTGTTATCGCTAGATATTGGTGGACTTCAAAGGCTGAGGGTAGGGGAGTCCACTGGGTTGCTTGGTCCAAAATATGTTTACTCTCAAATCGCAGACATCCTCACTAAGTTTCTTGGTTGGGCGCAGTTTCGTACTATTATTTATCAATCTGGGTGTTCATGACTTTCACACTTCAACTTGAGGGGGTATAGGGAATATATTTTATTCCTAAGATTTAGGAGATATTTTCCTCTTATGATTTAATTTTATATTTCTTTAAACCTAAGACATGTGTATAAATACTCTTCAAGAGATTAATGAAAAATAAGTCTATTTGATAACCAATTCTACAATATATTATGTAATAAAATATACCTAGCAAATAATGGTAAATGCTAAGACTTGATATATCAAATAAGAATATGAAGCTTTAAAAAAAGAATATGAAGCAGTTTTGTTTATTAAAAAGAAGAAACAAAACTGTAATCTAATATTTTGATTTCCAACACTATAATTATTTGTATTAAATTATATTCTTCATAATAACTTTTTAGTACGGCGGTTAATGGTTTATAATTTACTAGACTAAAACTAGTGTAATATACAAGCATACATAATATAACTAGGGAGTTTCTACACTCCTCTCATGCTGCTACGTCATCTTTCTACACCATATTCTCATGTTACAAAAATTCGACATTTTGGATATATATATATATATATATATATATATATATATATATATAGACATATGAGGATAAATATGTCTTATGTAATCAATCTCGTAAAGCTTAACCTTCAGTAAATTTAATGAGACCTTTCCTTGGAGACATATGTTCTATGTGATTGATCCTTATGTAATCAATCTCGTAAAGCTTGACCTTACGCTTTTTAGGAGCCCTCAACTTCAACTCCTCTAGAGATCTTGCATTCTTGACAAAGAACTCTACCATATCAAGTTCATGACTATGGTTTTTGTAGCCATTGATGTCAACAAACTTGATAGTGTTCAATTGGTAGTTGTGTTTCATAATTTTTGGCTTCTGATGAATTAGCCAATACGTATCAGGTTCAAATGTGAAACCATTTATCTGATCAAAACAATTTCGAAAATGAAATTAAACCATTAATGGAATAAAAGTATAATAAATTGAGAGAAATTGAGAGAGAACATACATCGATCACAATTCGTTCAAGGTTAGGGCAGTCTTGGATGAATTCAACTATGTCGAAAAGATTGCAAATCGTTGGAGCTTTAAGTACAATTTGAAATTCTTTTAAGTTCATAAAATAGAATGTGGGTCTCCTCATTTCTTCACCAATGTATTTATAAGTGAGCGCCTGTACATACATGTAAGAAGAAACATCAAAACTCAAATTATACCAAGAATCAAAATTGATGAAAATATAAGAAAGTGATGAACAATGTACAAAAAAAAGCGTGAGAATATGTATGTATACGTCAGTGCATGGATATATATGTGTGTGTGATAGAGGAGCCATCAAAACATACTCAACCAAAAAAAAAGATTTATGTGTGTAACATATAAAGAAAAAAACTACCAAACCAAATATATATATACCTATATTATGTGTGTAATGTAAAACAAAATATGTATGTGTGTGTGAAATAATTTTCTTTTCGAAATGATATAGTATATTCAACTAATATCATCTTGAACTTTAGACATTCTCTGTATTTCATCTTGAACAAATATAAAGTTCATTATTCATCATAATCTAGTTAATTATATTAAATTTCACAACTTCATTAAACTCATGATTTCTTAAAAAAATCTCTAAATCACAGGATCAATATGGCGGGAACATTTTTCAAAAGAATAAAGCACGAGGAGACGTCAAATTTAGGCATCCAGTGACTAAGAAAAAGAGGGCTTTGTTGATACTATAAGAGAAATAAAACAATATAGAAATAGAAACACTAAGAAAAATGAAGGTTCAGTTGTAGGAAATGAGACGAGAAGGATTTTTAGGTTTGTATATAAATAGGCTAAAGGGTGCAATAAGAATAACTTTTTTTAGCCGTCTTGATTTTTGATTCTGGGTAATAAGAGAAATCTGTTTTAGAAAGTGTTTAAAGATCTTAAATGAAAGAACATGGTTGAGACTTTCAAAACGCGTAAGTATACTAGAGAGTAGCTTATATTACAAATAGAAAAAACGCTTGAAATCGGTTTTGAAAGTTTAATATTTGTTTATTGTTGTTATTGGTGTAGTATATAGATATTTCCATATATATCGTTTGTTCAAATCTTTATGAGTTAGGAAAGATATAATTAGAATTGATATGATTCCTAAACTGGATCATCCTTCGTCTTGTATAAATTTGGTTTTTACGCCGTTGAGAAATACACAGAGAAAATTCAGTTCATCATTTTTTTTCTCTGACATGTTATTAGAGCCACAAGAAGGCTAAGTTTTTTTTGTTTTGAATAAGATCCCCGACCATAGCAAGAGAAGATGGAGAAAGCCAAAAAGGTATGAAGAAGTGATAGCAAAGACTACTATAGATCAAATTTTGCAGAGATGGACTATCCTTCCATATGAATTATTGGAGAGTGATAACATAGGTTTGAATATCACATAAGTACTGTTAACTAAGGATAATTTTGATGATTGGTCTCTTGAATTGCGAACAGCCTTGCGAGGAAAGAAGAAGTTCGGCTGACGACGCTCATGAGATTGATGATTTGTGGACAATAAATTCGCTATTGGTCTCCTGCAACAGGAGCTCGATTGATTCTTCTCAGCGTCGATATATATATATGTCTTGTAGAAAAAGCTAAAGTCCAAAAACGCTAAATTATAGTTTGAATTAGGATTGATATGTGGATTTTAGACCATTTTGACACTTCTAAGAGTAAAGTCATATAACTGCTTTAAGAGTCCAAATTTGGAAGAGTAATGATTACTAAGGCTAAAACACATTGTTTGGTACAAGTACAACATACCTTATAATTCAAAGTTTTTATGAGAGGGATTTTGATACATTATATCAAAGATGTGGACCGTATGAATAACCGATGATTACTAGCGATTCTAACTTCATGCAGGCTAGTTGCATAATGTAATCCGAAATTAGGACAGATTTCTGACTACATGATTAAACAAAAAATGCACTATTTGAAGTCGTCTAGCTCGATGAACTTAGTATTTTTCTCCGATTTGGTCGCTTAAATTATTTATCTTTTAAGTTTAATTTCTTATATATGAATTATGGCCTTGTTCGAAACCTTGGCACCAACGATTAAAATATTTATGTTAGGGGAGTCGCAGCTACATGTTCATTTGGGAGAAGCCGACATAGTTTGTGATTTTGTATAAGCTATGTAGGTGTATCTTAAACTAGTAGAGTGATAGTTTTGATGTCACTTATATATAAGCGATAAAAAAAATTTCTTCAACAGAGTCGCAACAACATACTACTGTATTCCATCAACATAAACGAAGAAAAAGAAGATATTTTTTTATTGTGAGCACATATGTCGCTCAAGTTCCCGAACAGGGCCTACCTCTTGTAAAGTTCCCAACGAAATAAACATAAATATTAAGTATATATGGAAAATCTTAAATCATATGGTTTTTCAATATGTATATAAAAGAAAATCATTAGATATTTGTCATGCGTTGAATGAATTTAAAAACTAGAAAGATGTTTTACCCACTTTACTTAAAAATAAAATAGGAACGACTACTTAAGTTATGTTCTTCTCATATGATATAAAATATTTCACAAGTTCAATCAAATCAAATTTGAAAAATGATTGCCCTGTTGAATGAAACACTACAAGAAAAAGTAGTATTGATAGCACTCCACGATAGCGCGAATTACTAGAGTGCTATCGTAGACGTCGCGAGTGTTGCCAATATTTTTAATAGCGGATAATAAGTACTATTTTGAGATTTTATGAAGCGGTACCTGATCCCGCGTAAACTTACTTATTTTTTTGACGTTTTCCTTTTAATTTCTTTTTACTTAGCGTAATTTCTACTAAAAAGAAGATTTCCTTTGCTACTTTATTCTATAACACTTAAATAGTGTTATCTAATCTTCTGCAATTTTTTTTATTTTCTTCAAAACCCGTAATCAACGAAACTTCTTCACATTCGGCGTAGCTGGAATTGGAATTCGATGGAGCTCAAGTCGCGATTTCGACGGAGATACGAAAGATACTTACGGAAGTGGAAAGTTATTCGATCAAATCGTATTGTTGAGAATCAGAGGTCAAAAAAATGTTGGAGAAGGCATGGGTCCATCTTCACAGGTATGAACAAATTAAACTTAGTTGGTGTTTAATTTGTAGTACAACACATTTTTCCTTTTTTTCCAATATAGAGCTGATCCTGCCTACGAGAGAGGTGCTTGGAAGTTTGTCAA
>OVBE01001385.1:0-37230 GCA_900406425.1 Iberis pinnata | reverse complement strand
CTATGATCTAGATTCAATTGATCAGGTTAAACCTAGCGTTAAGAACATCTATTGTATAAGAATTTAAGGATTATAAGACCTAAACATCTAAATTCACCATCTAATCACCCTAATCTACCTAGCCCATTTTCCTATTGAAACTACTCACAACTCATGAAGAAAACACAAATTCTCATATTAGAACTATGTTTTCTCATGAAAGAAATCGAAATAAACAAGAATTAAGAACAAAAAATAAGAATTGGAAAACTAAAATCAAATAGACTCAAAAGTATAACAAGGTTTTACAGAGAGTTTTTCAAAGATAAAAGATGGAATAATGCTAATTAGGTCTTTCAAGTGTTTTTAAACAATAATCATTTTTTTCTATTTTTTCATTCGATATCGACCGATACAACCGATACGTATGGCCGATATCGGTACCGGTTGTATTGCACTGATACATGTTGGCCGGTACACCTGTATCGGGCCAGGTGTACCGGTAGGTCTTGCCCGATACGATTTCCACTTCTTCCATATCGGCTTGTTCCGACCGATACATCCCAACCGGTATGGGTGTATCGGTTGAAATGTACCGGTCATGATTCTTCGTGACGGGTATCGGCCTACTCCAACCGGTACGGGTGGCCGATACCAATGTCCGGTTTGCCTCCTTAATCTTCTTTCGGCTTCTTTCTTCTTGGTTTTGTTCCGGTTAAGTTCCATCTTCCTTAGATACCTGAAATATGCAATAGAATGCAAAATGCAACCTAAACTATTCTAAATGCAAGTGAACCTAGCCAAAAAAGAACTAAATCGATGCCTAAAGTGGTTAAAAACGCAATACATCAGTCATCGTAAAAAAGGAACGAGTTTTACGATTTTTATCGTAAAACTTCAATGGAAACTCAGAACGATACGAAGCAAGAGTCGATTCATTCAGAGTGATACGAAGAACATGTGCGATTCATCTCGCCCACTGGCAAGATGAATTTCCTGTGCAAATTCATCTCGCCAGTTGGCGAGGTGAATTCTTCAATTCATCTTGACAACTAGTGAGATGAATTTCCGATGCAAAGTCATCTAGCCAGTTAGCGAGATGAATAGAAAAATTCATCTCGCCAACTAGCGAGATTAATTTCTTATGCGAATTCATCTCGCCAGTTGGCGAGACGAATTTTCTGATGGGAATTCATCTCGCCAGTTGGCGATACGAATTTTCCGATTCATCTCGCCAGTTGGTGAGACAAATTTTCTGATTTATCTCGCCAACTGGCGAGATTAATTTTCAATGCGAATTCATCTCGCCAGTTGGCGAGATGAACGTATGTCCGCAAACATCCTGATTATTTGTACTTAAGCAAGATTCATGTTGTCCGTAAATTATATTCGAGACTAAAGCGTTTATCCGGAGATTGCATATTCCTTGAGGTTTCCTGTGTTCCTCAGACGTTTGTTCCAAATGAGCGGACCATCTTGCCTCGTGAAAACCTTAGTGATAGGAAAAACCCGATGGGAAAAACTATTCTCGAGTAAGGACAAGAGAGTGCAGAGATGATCGCTTAGCAATTTTACGATTGTTGATCGATTTCTCTGAAACGTATCGTTTGCAGTCTTTTGGGAATACTACGAATTTGGTTGGTTTGTCCTGCTAATCAGGATTGATGCGTATACCAACGTTTTTGAACATTAATTTCGTCGTGACCGTTTTTGACCCCAACAAAGATGTTGAAGAAGTGCTTATTTATTAGGTAGAGGAAATTTAACATATTATAAGTATTGATTAAGAGGCTTTCAATCAATAACCAATCTGAGTTTTCCTCTTTCTTGCTCAGCATGATTGTTGACATAAAATGCTGTGCATGCCCAAGGGGAATTTGTTAATGAGACAATTCATTGATTTAGTAACTGATCGCATTCATCATTAGCTTGCTCCAATATAGTGGGTGGCATTCCTGCATGACTTGCCTTTGTAGGAGTCGCAAAACATTCTCCTTAAGCGGCAATGACACGAAGAACTCCAAATTCAACCATAGTGGTTTTTTACACTTTTGAAAGAATTTTGTATGAGAATCATCACATGAAGAAAACATAATATCTTATTTTATTTTATCGAACTTGGGAGTTTTATTTCCTTCGATTAAAAATAGTCATGGAATTGGCGTGAAAGCTTTGAATAATGTCTTCCATTTCATTCTTCTTGGTTCAATCGAAATATCAAACTTTTTCTTCAATGCATAATACAAATTCCTTCATAATACCAAATCTTTTCTTGGTGCCGATTAACCAGGGTCTTCAGTTGTAATTCGACAACCTGGGAAGAGCTCAATAGTTATTGGTTTTGACTTGAGTTTTAATGTTAAAGAACCCAAATTAGCAACTCGGAACTCTTGTTAGAGTGGCAACCACATGGAAGTTGAGAGGATCCTTGAATTCATAATTGTTGTATGAGTTCCAATATCTATGAATGCAATTGCATGAACTAGGTCTTCTTTACCTGAAAAATCCAAGATTGTTACCGGTAAATGCGGTGTTTGTATCTCATCTTGTTGTGGCATTTGAGTGATTTAAAAACAACAATCATTTTCTTCTGTAGATGATTCAGAAGATTCGTCATAGTCTGAGCAACCACATATTGCATCCTTGTTGTCCCTATCATATGATATAACAGATTCAAGATCATGGTTGCCTAGATCGATATCCGGCGAGATATAGATATCGAGTTGATGAGATACTTCTTCTTTTTTGAATATTTGTTGGGACAATATTTTTTGAAATGTCCTTCTTTGCGACATAGAAAGCATTTAGTTTCCTTTTTGAATCCTCTTTTTCTACTAAAGAATCGTTTGCGCCTACACTTGTTGGATTTTCTCCTCAATGACCTTCTAAACTTCTGAGGCCGACCTTTTGCATCACATGAGGAGTTCTTTTTGGACATAGAACAATTGATCGATAGGTCTGGTCTAGCATATACCTTTGATAGGTGCTTTGATTTATTCATAAACTTCATCCAAAATTCTTTTTGCTTGTAGAATTTGTCAAGTGTTCCGAACATGTACTGTTGTATTTTTCCTTTTGAAATCTCTTCAATAGTTTGGCCTTGATCTCTTATGTATAACTTAGTTTGCTGACTAAGATAGTCATCAATGAAAGAGAGATACACTTGCTTCAAACTAGGATTTTTTAAACCATTAAGCGCATAATACCTTCTTGTTTGTTGTTCGAAGTGTTTCGTCAGATCTTGTTTTTTAGCGAGCAACATTTTGCTGTAAAGAATTCTTCTTGTAATTGTTCTTTAAAATGTGTTGACGTACCAATGAATTCTTTGTAAATTTCTCCTAGTAGCAAAGGTATTGTTGTTTGATAAACTTGTTGTTGTCTGTATTCATCAAGCGAGTTCCACCATTCCTTTAAGGTCCGGAAAGTCTTGCTGTAAATTTTTGTATTACTAGCTTCACTGAAGACGTAATTGCTTCGGAATTCATCCATGCGTGGAATTCATCAAATCGGTCATTCCATTTTTCGAATGGAATATCATCAAATGTGAACACCATTACTTTTGATGCGAAAGTCCTTGGATTTCTTGGTGTGTAGGAGGTGCGAAGTGCATTTCTTCATCACTTGATAAAACTTCATCATTGTTTGGTTCTTCTTTCTGTGTCGATCCTCCACCTATTGGAAATTGATTTGGCAGAGATTTATCATCAGATCTAAGCTCGTAGTCGCTAGACCTTGAGTATGCGAAATGTTTTATCATAGCTATCGGTTGTGATGAAGAAACTTTAGTGTTTTGAAGTTCCGGTACTTTTGGCCAAATATCTGAGCTTTTCAATATCAAAATCAGTGAAATTTAAAAATTTATAAAATATCAAAAGCATACACATCCCGATTTTGGTTAACATAGTTCAAAATCTCTGGAGATAAATTTAATACAAACTGAGACATAACATTATATATATACCAATAATAAACAGAAGCTAGATTGAGATTATATCCCTATCATTACTAAATCTTTCCAGAGAGCAGTGACGGTCTTAAATGTAAGTCCATCCTCATATAACATAGGCTCTTAATTTGTTTTATTCAANTAACATAGACTCTTTATTTGTTTTATTCAAAATATATATATATATATATATATATATATATATGTTTGTTTTTTAAAATATGGTCTAAAAATAAATAGATGAAATAGTAGATTCAATTTTTTAATTTTGTTTCAAGTCCCATAATTTCATGACCGATCCTGCCCGGGAGCATAATAACATAGTGAAAATGATAGACAACAACCATTACGACCCAATTGGAGCTTATGTTATTCTTGTTGTTTGTAAACTTCAAAAATCGTAATACTTCAGATTCCTTAAGATTATAGGGAAAAATTCTTATCGGAGACTAATTGGGACAATGAAACATGTCACGACCAAAAATATCAAAATGACCGATCTAAACATGGGCCGATCAATCCTATCTTAGACCGATTAGTCTGTTGCTGGCGAAAAAATGGGAAAAATGCAAGAATTACCTAAATTGTCCTATAATCTCTTTTGATTTATTATGGCTAATTTTTGAATTTGAATATTTTCATACTTTTTGTAGTTTTTTTTATAGTTTTAAAGCTTTATAATTATATTTTAAAATTATTTTATGTCGTATAACATGTTAATTTTTTCGATATCTGTAATGAAGGGTTATGATTGTTACTTATAAAATTATGACTAATAAAATATTAAATATATGTTTTACTCTCTTATTCAGTTTTAAATTTTCTTATGTAGTTTTAACTTCGTAAATACTTTTAACTAATCTTAATTTTTTATTATGGAAAGAAGTAGAAATAAAATATTCCGAGTAAGAATTATTGCTTATGGGATCATTATTTTCAAGGATTGATACACATGACATGTAAAAAAACTAATTTATGTAAGTATTTAATTTAATTATATGTAATTATAAATAAAAAGATACCATAGTAAGGTTATCAAAATTTACATACATGCTATTAAAATCATGACCTATGCAATTTTAAATATTTGTTTTTACTCACTTATGCAATTTTAATTTTTTTGTGTAGTTTTAACTTACTAAATACTTTTAACTATTTTTATTTTCGTTTATAATGAAAATAAAAGTAAATAAAACACTGCTTGCAAAAATTATTTTTTTTAGGATCATTGTTTTTACATGTAGAAAAAACTAATTTAATATATATGTCGTATTATATCTAGTGGAATTATAAATTTAGTCATATAAAAACATTTGACCAGCACTGCATACACATAACAATATTAAGTTAAGTACTTAATATCGCTAAATAATAACAAAATTGGTTTTTTCGTATAATGAACACTGATTTTTTTGGTAAATAATAATTTTTTTTTGATAAATGATAAGTGTATGTAGATTATTTAATTATTTAATATACAATATATTATTTAATCAGTTTTCTCGATTAATATATGTACCATATCCATATATATGGTTTTTATAAATGTATATCCAATCTGTTTATATGGTTTGTTCAAAACCATACCATATCAAATTTCTCGGTTCGGTTCGGTATTACCGTATTCAACACCCCTATGACATATCATGTAACTCATTACAAAAAAATAAAAATAAAAATCTGTAAGGAACTTGGCAATTAATATATTGGGGGAATTTTGATAAATACACTACTTTTCATATACCATATGAAATATAAACATAATTTTGATAAATACCATTTTGTTGGATTAAAGAGACCGAATCACCTTACTTTTTATATAATTACTATAAATTAATATAATAATAATTTTTTCTCAAGTAAAATTGGAATTAAGTTTTATTTACTCATTTTTTATTTTCTATTAATGTGAGATTTATTAATATTCTGGAATTTATATTATTGATTTTTAAATTTTACATAGTTGAAATACTGAACTAGTTGTCTTATTTTAAACAATCATCATTTCATAAATTTTTATATTTTATATTTAATTTTTACTTTAAACTAATATCATTATCGGTTGACTTTTAATGAAATTGGTTAGTTGCTTTGTTGAATCTTTAATTTTAGATGGACTTAATGTCTTTTTATCTATGTTTATTTATTTTAAAGTTGTGAACTTATATATTGATTGATTAAATTTTGTAATTATTTCATTATAATGTGGACTTGCTTTTATATGTTCATCGGCTTATTTTTTATTGCACCAATTTTTTTTTAAGACTTATATCAGTTACTATAAATTTGTTATTCATTTGATATTTTGAATTATTGATTTATTTTTGTTATCATTATACTTGATTTTTACTTATATTGACTTACATTTTGTTGGTTGATTTTATTTAAAGTCAACTTATATATTGTTGTTTTACTAAACTACTAGTTGATACCCCGCGCTATACGCGGGATTAGTTTTGTTTCATAAATTATAAATTTATATTTAATACAAAAATTTATATAAGATATATATTTAATTATAAATATGACATTTATAGTTAAAATTTAATATATTAAATACCAAACTAAAATTAGTTTTTAAATAAATGAGTTTTTGAATTTTTTATATTTTAAAATAAATGAATGATTTTAGTTTTGTTTTTATATATGGTTTGGTACTCTTTTTTCGTAGATAATTTTTCTACGTTGTTGAGTTTTTATTTTCTAAAATAAGATGATTAGTATTTGGTTTTATTTTAAATAAATGAGTGATTGTAGATTTTTTTTAATGTATTGTTTTTGAGTTTTCATTTTTTAAAAAATAAATGAGTTGTTAAGTTTTTTATAATTTAAAATAAATGAGTGATCGTATTTTTANAAAATAAGATGATTAGTATTTGGTTTTATTTTAAATAAATGAGTGATTGTAGATTTTTTTTAATGTATTGTTTTTGAGTTTTCATTTTTTTAAAAATAAATGAGTTGTTAAGTTTTTTATAATTTAAAACAAATGAGTGATCGTATTTTTAAAAAAATGTATTGGTTATTTTTAAAAATAAATGAGTGATAGTATTTTTTTAAAAAATGTATTAGTTTTGAGTTTTCATTTTTTAAATAAGTGAGCTTTTGAGTTTTTTATATTTTAAAATAAATAAGTGATTGTAGTTTTTTTAAGAAATGTATTTCTTCTGAGTTTGTCATTTTTGTAAATAAACGAGCTTTTGGGTTTTTTATTTTTAGTACTAAATGAGTGAACGTAGATCCTTTTTGAAAATGTATTGCTTTTTATGTTTTTTTTTTTTTTTTGAAACAAATGAATTTTTTTATTTTTTATTTTTTAGAAATAAATAAGTGATTGTAGATCTTTTTANGAAATGTATTTCTTCTGAGTTTGTCATTTTTGTAAATAAACGAGCTTTTGGGTTTTTTTATTTTTAGTACTAAATGAGTGAACGTAGATCCTTTTTGAAAATGTATTGCTTTTTATGTTTTTTTTTTTTTGAAACAAATGAATTTTTTTATTTTTTATTTTTTAGAAATAAATAAGTGATTGTAGATCTTTTTTAAATGTATTACTTTTAAGTTTTTTAATTTTTCTTAAAAATAAGTTATTAGTATGTTTGGTTGTATGGATAGTGTAATGGCATTAATATAAGGAAAATATTGTCATCTCCAAAAATATAAGCTATTTTCAAACATTCTTTAAAAAAATTAGTATACATGTCAAGTTATTAATAAAATTTGATATATTTAATCAAATATTTTCTTAATATATACTCACATAATTTTATGCCAAATTTAATAGAGTTTTATCATATTTATGGATTATTACAACCTTATTTTTGTACGATTAAATATGAAAATATGAAATTAAGGAAGAATAGGATGAGAATAAAGAAAAAGACCAAAAAGAGAGGAAACACTTAACTATTGCACTTTCTACTATAGTATAGCCGTGAAAAAATAACATGTGTGTTGGTCACATTGGTTTAAGAGCAATCGTTGGTGATGTTGTGTTCCTGAGTTTGATTTACGGTGGGAGAGGTCTCTTCTCCAAATGAGAGTTATATAACATGGTTTGGGGCTCGTCCTCGGGAGATGTACGGGCTTCTGCCTCCGTGATCATAAAAAATTAAAAAAACATGAATGTGCCTATGTGTGAGCATCTATACTATTAAAAGAGAAGCACATTTTTATATAAAAAATAATATTTATAGGAATTGCCATTGGATTACAAATTTGGATGAACAAATTCGTTGGAGTATTTTTATCTTCAAATTTGTTAAAAACGCGCAAAGCCAAATTGAGTGGGTTTGACCCAAAATCTGTCCAAATGTTATACTGAAAAAATTTTCATGATAGTCAATTAGAAACAAATAAGCCCAGGTGGCGAGCAAGTCTCGGAAATGTTGCATGTATGCCTTGTGGGTCTTTAGTTTGAGCCACCTTCATGTTTTTACTTTAAATTTTTAACGTCATTGTTTCCTAAATATCCGTACTAGTTTTTGGTTACTGATATTTATATATTAGAAAACAATGACATAGTCGTTAAATTTACATATATATCTGATTACATACTTGTTATGCATTACATAAATATCAGAAACAATGCCGTAAATGATATCAAAACCATTAGTTGATATTTTCATAACTAAGTCTCCTAATCTTTTCTAAATATATAAAAATCGATTATGCCATCATTTCCTAAATATATGTGTATATACTTTTATTTAAAATACATTTTTTATAAATAATAACAAACTTAATTATATATACAATATTTAGGCATTAATTAATTTTATTAATATTTTATAAGTTTTAAAAGTATATATGTTTGGATATTCCTAGAATAATAATTAACTAATTATAAAGATATTCATTAATAATAAAATTTTCATTAACAATAAAATCTCCATTAACAACTAGACTAACAATTTAAGAAATAATATCAAAGAGGTTGGAAAATAGGTAATAATATCTCAAAAGTTCTTGAAAATATTTTTAAAAAAACAATCTATACTATTGATATTAATTGCTGTTATGTACAATATACCAAATGTGAAAAAATAAAATATCAATCACAATATATTCAAATTAAAGATTTTTTCAACAAATTTCCAACTTTAAAATAAAAATATACTTATTATTTATATGTATTAAAATCATTCAGCTTATCTACAAGTTAGATATCACTTTTAATATAAATATGCATATGGACAGAAAACTCAATCCACAATTTCATTTTCATCCTTCTATTTTAAAAATTTTTTGTTTTGTAGATCTAATTCTTTTTTTAGTGTTAGTAAATGAGTATGTTATTAAGATAAATCTTATTTTTTGAAGGCAATTAATTTAGATGTTAAATTTTTAATGAAAATAATCATAAAATAACTATTTTTGCATTATAATGAGAAAACTGAACAAATGTAGAATCCTGTCATTTGATCGTTAGAGGTTGTGTATTCAATTTTTTTACATTGTGATGTAAATTATTTATTTTATGACTGTTTTGCACCAAATTTTTCATTTGTTTGCTTACCTAAAAAACATGTTGATCTCTTCTCATCGCATACTCATTCAAAAACAATGTTTTGTGTTACCTAATTGAAATTTGGTATAAAATTCATTTTTCGTGTTACTCATTCAAGAACAACTAACAACTCAGAGAAGGAGTTGTTCTATGTAAAATCATCTATTTTCAAGGTAAATATCACATTTAAATTGATTAAATACTATGTTCTTACATTTGATTAATCTTAAGTACTTATGTTTTACATTGTATAATATCTTTTTAATTTTTTATAGAATGGTAAAAAGAAGAGTGACAAAATTATGGAGAAAGGAATATATGACAATCTCCTTTTTTCGGACATATGAAATTCTCTCTTTCTCTCTTTTCTGTGGATAGGGTTTTGCTTGGTGATTACCTTATGTTCATTTTCAATGTAACATTGAATTTTAATGTGTACTTTTTAATTGATTATTTATCGGATGAAAACGTTTCATCGATTTTAAATATGCATTTTGTAATATATATATATGGGAACCGAAATTTGTACTGTCGATTTCCGTTAATTACAGAAATTTAGAGAGAACTCCAACTTTCCAGAGATCCCGGATTTCTGTGAGCCAAATACAAACAAAATCAGAGTACAAAAACAAAAGCTAAAATACGAGAATTAAATATTGCAAAAGAGAGCAAAGTGGTAGTCTTATTCTGAATTCGTAAGAACGTGTCAACAGGTGGTAAGCCTTGGCTCCGTGAGTTGTTTCCGAGTTTTATAGTACGAATAACCAAAGACTAGTAACCTAGTTGAGTCACAGCTCGCTAATAAAATAAAAATAATCCTAATGCTCTATGTAGTTTTGGTGTAGAGAATTGAACGTAGATTGAACGTGCCTCTGCCACTTCTCTCCGTCTCCCTTATATAAGCATCATGATTGCTCTATCTTCCTTTTTCGTCTTCTGTTCCTTCACGGAAATATTCCTTTTCTGGTTTGTTCTTCTGCATAAATCTTCCTTTTCTGGATTTCTTTCATCTCTTCTCGGCTTGTAGGACAAGTTTCGACCGCCATTGTGAGTGGGCTCGGTTCTTGGCTATAGTCGTAAGTGGTCATTTGTCGTATTTTTGGCCTAGTTGGGCCATTTCACGATTTAGGCAATTTTATGGTTCTTATCGAAGAACCGAGCTTTCGTACAATGTTTTAATTGAGACTTTGCAGATAGATTATAATGATCGTATGAATGAGATAAAATCGATGTTTAAGTTAGTTGTTTATCGGTGTTCAAAAAAAAAAGTTAGTTGTTTATCATTTTATATGATCGATAAATGCGAGGGTGCCTTTTTGATTGTTCTGAAGAAAAATGATTTTAATCGTATAGTTAAGACAATCTTTGGCATTTTGGAAAAATACTATCGTTTTATACGATTAACACCATACAAGAAGGTTTCACAGTTCTTTCGCAAGTCCTAGGAAATAATCATATAGCTAAGGTGATTTTGGTGTTTGGGATAGCTGGAACCGTTTATACGATTACTTCGGGACTTATACGAGTTTTATGATTTTTGTTGTAAAATTCCAACGGAGACACGAAACGATACGAAAAGAGAGACGAGAGGTCCGTGAGATGATCAGCTTGCCAACTGGCAAGCTGAACTTGCATAGTTCAGCTCGTTAGTTGGCGAGCTGGACGTTGGTCGTTCAACATATATGTTTTAGTTTTGTCTGTTAACATCATTCATAACTAGAATGCTTGTCCGAAAGCTACGATTTACTTTTTATTGCTCCGATATATGTCTGTTGAGGTTTTCTGTATTCTTTGGACATTAGTTTTGAGTACGCTTGCTCGGATATCGTTGTCGGATGCAAACGAATTTATCTTGCCTCGTTAAAACCTTAGTGATAGGAGAACCTAGTGGGAAAAAAACCTTCTCTGCTAAGGAAAAAAGAGTACAAAGATAGTTCTTTAACTATTTTCCGGTTGTTATTTGGTTTATCCGAGGCATGTGTTCATTAACAAGGATCGTTGCGCTTTAACATTTGCATTGACGATTGGAAGGCATTGATTTTGTCGTAACCTTTTTTGACCCCAACAGTTAGCCTCCAGCTCGTAAGAATCATTTGAATGCTCTTGCGAGGTATCATGTTAGGTAAGTTAGGCAGAATTGATGGTACAGAGATCCAAAGATGAATAGTAAAAATTTCTTCATAAATTTGAGAAGTTATCTTTTTAAAGGTCACTCATCATTTTCAAGAAATTCTCTAAGGTAGAAATTTCCTATCATATCAAATCTTTTACTGCTTTTCTCATTCCCATTATGAATTCAATCTCGGGAGCTGCTGCGAATGCGGTGATCGTCGATCTTTATTCTCGACAACTTGCGGGTTCAAGGCGTAGATGTGGTGCTGAAGGACAACTTTTTGAGACCTCAATTGTTTCAGGGGAGGCAGAGGCGTATTGGCACGCAACATGTGGTCTTGACGGTCCATCGCCCGAATCATAGTGTCCGTCGAGACCCAAGTTTGGTCGAAATACTGAGTCCTAGTGACTGTTATGACTCCTTTATGGGTATGATCCGAGAGTTTTTGTTGAGTTTCAGACAATGTAGTGTTTCACCTAACCGAAGCACGGAGAAAAGGCTTGTGCCCCACCTCAGGCTTGGTTTACCTGCTACAAGGCATATCTCTTGTACTGTCAGTATGGTTTCCCATTCCGGGAGTCATAATTAAATTTTTGAGGCGATACGGTCTATTGATTGGCCAGCTTATTATGCGCGGATTCCAGCACCTCATCGGTATTCTAGTCCTGAGCGATGAGCGAGGGATGAATTTGGATGCCGATTATTTAACAGTGTTCCTCAATCCGAGGGGTCCGGTTGTTTGCTTCAGTATTACTTGGCACCGCAGACAGACATATCAATTATTCGATCGTTTAAGTCTCATCTCCATGACTGGAAGAAACATTATTTTTTCTTTCAGATTGACGGCGCCTCCATCGAGGAGGGTTATATTCCCAACCTTAAACATAAATGGGGTATGCGGGGTATTACCATTAGATCTTTAAACTGCTTTTGATCTACCAATGCCTAACACGTATCTTTGTTTTGTGCAGTTGTCGATTCTCTTCCACTGTTTCCGCATGATCTACTTATTTTCCGAGATATCCTTAGGGGCGGTCTTGCTTCATTGGGGTCACTTTTTGCCGCAGCGAGTTTGAAACACCGATGTGTATCATAGCGCACATGCTTGTCTCGAGGTCATTATAGAGGAGGAAGAACTAGTGATGGAAGGTTTTGTTCCGTAAGAGATGCCTCCCGTAAGAGATAGGGAGAGGTCTCCGAGGAACGAGGGTGCTACCTTCGGTATGGGTAGTTCAGTCCGAGTCAAAGAAGGATCAATCCCTAGGGTCTGTCTAAATTATTTTGGTAACCTGAGTTAGATACCGTCGTTCGGGACTGATTTCTTTGATTTCTCTGACCCCGCACGACCCCTCCTCTCGCAGAAGAGGTCGTGAGGTCGAAGGAATACGTTCAGACTTCGCGCATGACAATGGGGGTTATTTTCTATTTATACGCGATTTTTTTTTTACGAATTCCCTTGCTAATTTTTTTGTAGATATTCCGATAGGGTCTCCATGTGATGGTCGAGGCTTTTAGGGCGTGTGAGCGGGAGGTGCGAACAGCCTAGTTCAAAGCTTATAGATTTGAGGAGGAAAACTCCTGTTTGAGGGGAAAAATGGAGGAAATGGCGCGAAGGCAAGTGTCCGAGGTTTGTCGTGCAGCTAGGTAGGACAAGCAATGAATCATTACGATCATGGCGGATCGCTCGGCTCATTTCGAGGGCTGCTTTGCTTGGTTGGAGTAAATGAACCAGGACCTTGAAGATTGGTGCGAGTGTCGTGGTTTCGTGGGTGCCTTTTATCGGAGCATGCAACTCGAATTTCAATATGATATCAAAATGAAAATGATGTCCGGATTTCTGGATAAGTATAACTATGCGAAATTCTTTAATAATCCTATGGAAGCGGAGGTTCGGTAGTGCTGGGCGCATAATCCTATTTCTCTTGTTTTGGAGGATATCGGAACTGTGGTGCATGTTGAAGATCAGTGGATCAGGACCCGAGACGGTTTGTTGCATCGTGCTCCGACTATTATTATACTGGTCGATGTTGAGTGTAGATTTTCGATAGAGAGGGTGTTCCCAGTTTAGATTATGATTTTGGCCAAGTGTAGCCGTTTAGTAGGATCTTCGTATGTGGCCTTGAAACTTGCCGGTTTGCGGCTTTTTGTAAGTTGCGTCTATATGAATATATGTTTCAGTTTTTGAAAACAAAATTACGAGTAGTCATTTCGTATTCCATTTTCTGCTTTGTCGTTACATTTAAGTTATCCGTTTCAAATGCGAGTTTTTTGGAGAATCTAATATTCGAGTTAAGCGGATTTGCATATGTGAGCAATGAGACAAGTTTAGGGATCTCATATCAAATTTTGATACTATGTCTAGAGATGTTAGATATCAGTGTGATGGGCTTAGGGCAAGACCTAGGTTTACTCTCAGTTTTAAGGGGTGTGGGAACTATATCCAACTTACGTATCAAGTTTACTATTTCAACCAGCAGCTGTTTCAATATTGGAATCTGTGATAGATTCGCATCGATTAGGAACCAAGCATCTTTCCGAAGATAATTTATAAGTCGTTCGAAAGTGCTAACCAAATTTTGGTTTTTATAGTGCTATTTATCCTTGTGTCGAATGTGTGAGAATCAATCTTATGAAAGGTTAGGTGAGTAGTTCGTCCGTCGGGGCCAATCGACGGGTTCGATATAGGAGCGAGTGTTTTCTTGCTTTGGTTTTGGAGTCTGTGTAGACTGTGTTCGTACAAATTCAAAAGTTTGTTTTCGAAATTTTGTGACGTCTCAGTTTTTCTGAAAGTTCTTTTTCAGTTTGAGGGTTTTGCGTTTTGGAATGTGTTCAAGAAATGTTCCTGCGATTTGTCGAAAGGAGTGCTTGTCTTTGCGATCGAGGATGGTTTTTAAGTTTTCGTTGAGAGAAGTTTTCTTATTATTTCTACTTCCAGGTTAGACGATGGCTTTTGCTGTTACTTAGAAGTTTTTTGAGTGAAATTGAATACGTTTAAATCGTAAGAAGATGCAAAAAATTGTTAAGTTTAGAATGTGATTTTCTTATTGCGGAAAATTTTTAAAAATATCTAGTACATAGATGCATATATTTTTAAATATGGGAGTATACGAGTATACGTATACGATTATACGTATACGTACGCACTCCCCTTTTTTTAGAGAGGGGGACAACTGATGTGACTCCAACCAGCTACTCACAAGGAGACTCAACAGATGAAGAGATAGAGGAGATGCAAGACTTAGGAGAAGCTTTCAAAATAACAGATGGAGTGATCACTAGAGCTAAGGCTAAGGAGTTAGGTAAATGAGTCATAAGTTTACTCAAGAGGACGCACCAGGAGACTCAACACCAAGGGACATCTACAACATCTACACCTATGCAAATGAAAAAGAAGATCAAGGTAATACACTATGTAACTAAGTGGTTATGTTGCACTCTTTTCCTTTGCAGGGTTTTTTCCCAATGGGTTTTATATGTAAGGTTTTTAACGAGGCTTGATAATTCACTTTCGCCTAAGTTACTTAGTTATTACTTGATCAAAGGATAGAAAATATCTTTTCTACTTAGAAAGATATTAGATTTCAAACTTAAACTCAAAAATTATATTTTGCATGCTTTCATTTAATTTCCAACCTTTAAAACTTTTATGTTATTTCGAAGAGAAGGTGCATGTACCTTTCCCTTCTTCTATATAACGTGCACGATTCTATAAATAAAAATCAGTCAATTTTCATTCTAAAATCCTTATACTATTGACTCAAAACAATTCGAAGTGGTGAGAGCCAAGCCACCAAAATTCTGGGTTCTCTTACAAGCACTATCTTTCAGAGATTCATTCTACTCGCAAACAAGATCATCATCTCTTGTTTGTTTTATCATCATTTTAATCCCTATTTCGTAAATATTCCATTACCATCAAGTTCCAGAAAGTGTTCTTTACATATAGTTGTCATGCTGTCCAAAAGGTTTCATTCAAAGATAAAGATCCAAGGGGAATCAAATCAGGATTGTATCATGTGGTATCAGAGCCCTCTTTGAATGAAAGCTAAGTGTTTTAAACCTTTATTTCGTTTAAGACTTGTGAAGAACCCTAGTTTGACCCTTCAACTTCTATTGCACGAAATTGGAACTGTTTTGATTTCTGTTTCTACTTAAATCTGTTTTGAGTGTTATTGTGGTTGTTTACCAGCGAATTTGTTGTGTATGATATAGGATAATGGCAAATACAATCATTACTCCAAAGATTATGGAGCAGTTCAAATAAATGATGCTTGAATCTCAACAAAGACTTGTTCAGCAACTTAGAGAAGAATTTGGGAAGTCTCATTCTGAATCAGAACATACTCCTACACCTCCAGAAGCTGCTAGACTTGATAGAGAAGCAAAAGAGGCTAGAGCAGCAAGAAAAGTTAGAGCAACAAGGGAAGCTAGAGAAGGAGAACATAATGATACAATGGCAGCCATGGATCATATCGGAGCATGGGAAGTCATAAACGTGGTAGAAACAATAGAGATCCTGTGAGACAACAGATTGACCATATCAAGATCAAATTTCCATCCTTTCAAAAAAAGAATTACCCTGAAGCTTATTTAGATTGGAAAAGGAAGATGAAATCTAACTTTGTTTGTTAAGGCACTTATGAACCCAACAAACTGAATATTGTTGTCTCTAAATTTAGGGATTATGCTTTATCATGGTGGGAACAACTGAATATTACTAAGAGAAGTTGTGGTGATCTAGAAATTGCTACATGGCAGCAGCTCACAACCTGTATGAGAAGAAGGTTTTGACCACATCACTACAACAGATAGTTACTAAACAAACTAAGGAAGCTCACTCAAGGCAGCAACTCAGTTAGATATTATAATCAAGAAATGGAGACACTTCTTATTAGAGCTTATTTGAATGAAATTGATGAAGTTACAATGTCTAGATTCATGGGAAGATTAAACAGAGATATACAAGATAAACTAGAACTTCAGACCTATCTAGACATTGAAGAGATGGTACACAAGGATGAGCTGATTGAAATCCATAATAAAAGGAGAACTATTAAACCAATTTTTACATTTGGATCAACTAAGCCTAAAGACTACAAGGACAATAAACCATCTTACAACAAAGACTACAAGTCAGCCTCTACTACAACCAAAGATGAACCTAAACCAGACAACAAAGGTAGAGGTATTGCTTCTTCAAATGGTGGCAACAGTCGTATCAGGTGTTTTAAATGTCAAGCAATGGGTCATATGGTAAAATAATGTACTAGCAAGAAGACTTTCCTGTTGCTTGACAATGAAGACATCATTCCTGAGCATGAATCTAAGTATGGACCAGAAGAAGAAGGAGAAGCACCAACTGTTGGTGGAATTCTTGTAGCAGGAAGAAATTTGAATGTTTAAAACAAGACAGAAGAAACAGAGCAAAGGGATAACTTTTTTCACACACGCTGTTTTGTCAAAGATAAAGTATGCAGCCTCATCATCGATGGATGAAGTTGTACTAATGCAACTAGTGAAAGTATGTTTGAAAAGCAAAATCTTAAGACCATTAAACACCCTAGACCTTACCAACTACAATGACTTAATAAGGGAGGACAGATACAAGTTACTCATCAAGTTAATGTGCCTTTTACTTTTTGAAAAATATACAGATGAAGTAATGTATGATATTCTGCCCGTGGGAACAAGTCACAGACTATTGGGAAGGACATGGAAATTTGATAGAAAAGTAATACATAATGGCTATACCAACAAGTACTCCTTCGAATTCCAAGACAAAAATGTTACACTCCTACCTTTAAATCCTAGTCAAATATATCAAGATCAACTTCTTATAAAGCTTAAGAATGAGAAGGAGAAACCTATGAGTACCAGCCTCTACATTAAACATGGTGAAGTTAAACGAGCTCTTTATTCAGATAAAAAAGTTTTGTTATTTTTCTACAAGGAAGCTCTTGCGAGTTTCACTAACCTTGCACAGGAAATTCCTAGTGGTATGTCTAAAATATTGTAGGATTATAGTGATGTTTTCCCTAAAGAAGCAACAAAAGGTCTTCCACCAATTCGTGGCATAGAACATCAAATAGACTGTATTCCAAGAGCAACACTACCTAATAGATTAGCCTATAGGACCAATCATGTTGAAACTAAAGAACTCCAAAGGCAAGTTGAGGAGTTGATGAGAAAAGGCTATATAAGAGAAAGCATGAGTCCTTGTGATGTACCAGTCTTACTTGTACCTAAAAAGGATGGCACATAGAGAATGTGTGTGGATTGTAGAGCCATCAACATCAGTTTAAAGTATCGCCACCCTATTCCTAGATTAGATGATATGCTAGATGAGTTAAGTGGTTCCGCTATCTTTTCTAAAATTGATCTTAAAAGTGGTTATCATCATATTAGGATGAAGGAAGGTGATGAGTGGAAAAATGCTCTTAATACAAAAAAGGGACTATATGAATGGCTTGTTATGCCATTTGGTTTAACAAATTCACCTAGTACTTTGATGATATTAATGAATCACATGCTTAGAAACTTCATAGGAGTATTCATTGTTGTTTAATTTGATGATATACTGATTTATATTAAGAATCTAGAAGAAGATCTGAGGCATATCAATTANGGATTGTAGAGCCATCAACATCAGTTTAAAGTATCGCCACCCTATTCCTAGATTAGATGATATGCTAGATGAGTTAAGTGGTTCCGCTATCTTTTCTAAAATTGATCTTAAAAGTGGTTATCATCATATTAGGATGAAGGAAGGTGATGAGTGGAAAAATGCTCTTAATACAAAAAAGGGACTATATGAATGGCTTGTTATGCCATTTGGTTTAACAAATTCACCTAGTACTTTGATGATATTAATGAATCACATGCTTAGAAACTTCATAGGAGTATTCGTTGTTGTTTAATTTGATGATATACTGATTTATATTAAGAATCTAGAAGAAGATCTGAGGCATATCAATTATGTTCTAGATGTTCTTAGAAAAGAATCTCTCTATGCTAATTTGAGTAAATACACTTTTTGTATGGATAACCTTGTCTTTTAGGTTTTGTAGTAAGTGCAGGTGGCGTTAAAGTCAATGAGGAAAAGATAAAATCTATCAAAGATTGGCCAACTCCTAAAACTGTTGGAGAAGTAAAAAGTTTCCATGGACTTGCTGGTTTTTATAGGATGGTTGTCAAAGACTTTAGTACTATAGCATCACCACTTACTGAAGTGATTAAGAATGAAGTGGGCTTCAAATGGGAAGATGCGCAAGAAAAAGTATTTCAGACCCTCAAAGAGAAGCTCACTAACTCTCTTTTACTTATGCTAGTGGTAACTACTATAGGCAAGATGATTATCTGTTATATAATCATAAAATTTGTGTGTCTAATGGTTCTGTGAGAGAATTACTAGTCAGGAAATCTCATGGAGGTGGTCTTGCTGGACATTTTGGTGTAGCAAAGACTCTTAAAGTTTTACAAGATCATTTCTATTGGCCTCACATGCGCAAAGACGTTGAGAAAATTTGTGGTAGATGTGCTATTTGCAAACAGACTAAGTCTAAGGTTCCACCGCATGGTTTATATTCTCCTTTGCCTATTCCATTACATCCTTGGGCTGATATCTCTATGGACTTTTTGGTAGGGTTGCCAAGGACTAAAATTGGTAGGGATTCCATTTATGTTGTTGTAGATAGATTCTCTAAGATGGATCGTTTTATAGCTTGCCATAAGACTGATTATGCTGTTAATGTTGCTAATCTATTTCTTAGAGAAGTTGTGAGATTACATGGAATGCCTAGGGTGATATTTTCTGATAGAGATACCAAGTTTCTTAGTCATTTTTGGAAAACTTTGTGGGCTAAGTTAGGAACCAAGCTGACATTTTCTACTACTCGTCATCATCAAACTGACGACCAAACTGAAGTGGTAAATAGATCATTATCCACATTTCTTAGGACGTTGGTAAGAAGTAATTTAAAGTCTTGGAAAGAATGTTTGCCTCATGTTGAGTTTGCTTATAATCATGCACAACATTCTGCCACAATTTTTTCACCATTTGAAATTTTTAATGGATTTAATCCCTTATATCCTTTGGATTTAATTTTTAACATTTAAGTGAAAGATACAGCTTAGATGGAAAAAAGAAAGCTGAACAGGTTTAAGAATATACATGAGAAAGCTAAGCAGAACATAGAGCATAAAACCAGATTGTATGCTAAACAAGCTAATAAGGAAAGAAAGGAGATGATCTTTGAGGAAGGTCATCTAGTGTGGGTTCACCTAAGGAAAGAAAGATTTATAGCTGGAAGGAAGTCTAAGTTGATGCCTAGAATCGATGGACCATTCAAAGTGACCAGGAGAATCAATAATAATGCCTATCAAATTGATCTCCAAGGGAATTATAATGTGAATAACTCATTTAATGTTTATGATCTTATTTATTATGTTGCGGATTTAGATTTGAGGTCAAATCCTTTTAAAGTGGGAGGGGAAGATGTGATTCCAACCAGCTACTCATAAGGAGACTCAACGAATGAAGAGATAGAGGAGATGCAAGACTTAGGAGAAGCTTTCAAAGTAATAGATGGAGTGATCACTAGAGCTAAGGCTAAAGAGTTAGCTAAAGGAGTTAAGAGTTTACTCAAGAGAATGCAGATAGGAGACTCAACACGAAGGGATATCCNGCTAAAGAGTTAGCTAAAGGAGTTAAGAGTTTACTCAAGAGAATGCAGATAGGAGACTTAACACGAAGGGATNGAGACTCAACACGAAGGGATATCCACAACATCTACACCTATGCAAATGAAGAAGAAGATCAAGGTAATACACTAAGTAACTAAATGGTTATCTTGCACTCTTTTCCTTTGCATGGTTTTATCCCAATGGTTTTTCAATGCAAAGGTTTTTAATGAGGCTTGATAATTCACTTTCGCCTAAGTTACTTAGTTAATACTTGATCAAAGGATATAAAATATCTTTTCTACTTAGTAATATATTAGATTTCGAATTTAAACTCAAAAACTATCTTTTGCATGCTTTCATTAATTTCCAACCTTTAAGACTTTTTTGTTATTTCCAAGAGAAGATGCATGTACCTTTCTATTCTTCTATATAATCTGCACGATCCTATTAATAAAAATCAGTCAGTTTTCATTCTAAAATCCTTATACTATTGACTCAAGACAATTCGAAGTGGTGAGAGCCAAGCCACCAAAATTCTAGGTTCTCTTACAAGCGCAGTCTTACAGAGATCCATTCTACTCTCAAACAAGATTATCATCTCATGTTTGTTTTAACATCATTTTCATCTCTATTTCGTCCATATTCTATTACCAGCAAGTTCCAGAAAGTGTTCTTCACATATAGTTGTCATTCTGTCCAAAAGGCTTCATTCGAAGATAAAGATCCAAGGGGAATCAAATCAGGATCGTATCAACAGATGCACTTTTCTTGCGAAAAGTTGTCTACGTCCCTTTTCGGGGATCAAGCCGTCTCATAGTTCAGTTTGTTGTCATGAGTTAGATTACTTGCTTGGTGATGATGTGTTGTCCGTTTTGGCCGCGGTGGCTACAGTTGGGTCGACGACTTTTTTTTGGCATTGTCTGCGCCGTTTTTTCCAGAACGTTAGACTCGGAGGCATGGTTGCCTTTTTTCGGGTTAGTCGTTTGTCAATTTGACGAATCTGATTCGTGCTTTTCTGAATTTTATTCAGGTTTCTCTGAAGTGTTCTCGGTTGATGGCTGAGTTGTCTTCGTTCGTTTGGGTCCGATCACTGGCGTCATTGTGACCCGTCTTAGTTTATGCTCGAGTAGAAAGCAGAGTCTTGCTTGTTTCTGACATCCCTAGATTGCGGAGATTCCATGGGGTGTCGGGAATTTGATGCCTAAGTGATAAGTCGATAGGGCTGCTTTCATAGAGTTTATCTAAGGTGTCCCGACGCTCGCGTTATAGATGGCAGGATGTTCGACTACCTCAAATTCAACGATTTTGGTGACTTCTTTGTCCACGACTAGAAGGTAAATCGATCCGAGGGTCATGGTTGTTGTGCCGGAGAAACCAATGAGTGGTTTTGGCATGGGTGAATTCATTTTTCTGTTTTTCATATTCTTGATCAAACACACGAGTGCATTCAATTCTAAGATAGATTGAGAGTAAATTTGGATCATGATATTGAGTTTAGGGCACAACAAGTGGTATCAGAGCTCACCAGGTTCATCTATTAACTAAAATTAATATCATAACAATGTCATCATCAAGAATTGAAGTGGGCAAGTTCGATGGGAACATAGACTACAGTCTCTGGAAGGATAAGCTATTGGTAAATCTTGAGATTCTTGGTTTGATGGAAGCATTGAAGTCTAAAGAAGAGAATCTTAAGGCAGCTAACGTATCAAAGAAAGGATAAGATTCTCCATTGCCTGATCCTACTTCAGATGAAAACAAGAAAGATTCTGATGCAAAGGTCATTCTAGCTGAGAAACAAAGAAAGGTACGGGGTACCATAATCTTATGTGTAACTGATGATATCCCACTACAAGAAAATACAACATTA
This sequence comes from Iberis pinnata, assembly GCA_900406425.1. Lineage (NCBI taxonomy): Eukaryota > Viridiplantae > Streptophyta > Magnoliopsida > Brassicales > Brassicaceae > Iberis > Iberis pinnata. Next base: position 15,131 of record OVBE01001385.1, on the reverse strand, counting down.
ACAGCACCACAGAAACACTATCATAGATGTAACATAGAGCCATTCTAAATGCTATGTTTGCCGGAGCTATCGTAAGGTGGGGACCCTACAATAGTAGTTTTACAAACTCTATCCAATTTTCTTATATTATAGCGTAAAAGCTGTCGTTGTAGTATCATGTTCTACAACAATAAATTAGTGCTATTCAATATTGTGTTATAACATATTTGTATTCTCAATTATGGCGATTATATTAGTGCTATGAGATATGTTTTTATATCAGTTCATCATCGTTATGTTACTTTGAGTTCACATTCGAGATTTCATATACAATTGCGTTCCTGTTATGCTATTTTATATTATTTTATATCTTCTTCGTTTGGCTATATTATATTTTATGATAGCACTAGTTGTATCATATATGATAACGGCTCTTGGGTGCTATATTGTATTTTAATATGGCAATATGGTAGTGTTGTGTAAGATATAATTATAGCTTTTTTTGGGATATTATATAGCGAATTTTGTTGTGTTATTAAATCCTTTATTGTTGTGTTTTTTTTTTTTATTTCATATTCAACTATAGCAGTCTATTTTGTAAACTATAGCATTTTTGTTTTGATTTTATAATTCAAATTAATTTTGCAGGATATAAAATTTACACACTTAAATATATATATATATATATATATATATATCTTCATGTTTAACAAAACGTCTACACATCAAGTCTCATATTCAAAATACCCAAGCTCTAATAGACAAGTTCAAAAGCATACAAAATGATAAGTTGAAGTAGGATAAACGCTATATGCTTACAATGGTACCACTTTGTCCTCAGGCCACAAAATAGTTGTACCCAGCGCATCTTCCATGTACTCTATTTCACTAGAAGTCCTCCAAACTGTTGTATCATTAACCTTTACTACGTTTACCAAAACTCGAATGGCATTAGGTCCCAAAGGAACAAAGTGAACAACATGGTCTGGATTGTTTAAAGACCAATGACCCTCAGCAACAACCTTCTTCTTACCACTAATATCCATCAGTTTCACCTTATGATTTTCCTTGATAGCTTGGCTTGTGTTGTTACGCTGCCATATTGAAACTACGCATCCACATAAACACAGTTCTACTTGCCTAAGATCTCTGAGTAGGGGATGATGGTGGTATAACTTTCTTTTTTGGAATAGGAATAACATATGGAGTGGCTAGAGATTTTTCAAGGGGTTGCATAACTGGGGTTACATGAGACAAACTATGATATGGGGTAGTTTTTTCATACACAACTCTATTTTCAGGCCATGAGACAAACGACTTCATAGATCCCTCAAGGTTTCTCACATCTGTTGTGGGACGCCATAGAAATTGCTGAAGTTCTAGTAAAACATTCACATATACCTTAACTGTGTTTAGTCCAAGAGGAAGTCCATTCACAATGTCATTTGGATCTTTAGTCTGCCAACGGCCTTCGGCAACAACCTTGTGTCATCTCCAGCCCAATCAATGAGTTTGCACTTGTTCTTAGCACCTAATCTGGGGCTCGACAACACATTAATAATATATCATAACAATAAGTTATACTCATCAATCACCACAAATACAGTAACAATAACTCATCCTCACAAAATGATACAACTAAATACCTTTGGTGCATTGTCTTCTGATTGCAAAACTTCTTCTATAACAGCACAACTACTGGTTGGCCATGAAGTCATCTTTCTTTCCATCAGCTTGCTCAATGGTGAGCATGTTAGGTGAAGGTCTCCAAAGAAATGATTCTCGTTTTTTTGCCTTTTCAACCAAAACTTTGACAGTGTTGGGTCCTAATGGGATGTTATTGACAAAGTCTTCATGATTGGTTGAAATAATATGTCCCTCAGCTACGATATGGTCTTCTTCAGCACCAGGAGACCAATCAATCAAGAAACATCTTGGTTGTGCTTCTTTGTTCACACTCTACAAAATATTATTGATAAGAAGTCAGTGATATCATATTAGAAGTATTTATGTATACCAGTTACTTACTTTATGTGCTGAGGTTTCACCTATTTTAGGTTCTTGTCTCTGTAACATGAATAACATAACCCACTATATCAGTTTTTAACATAATTTAATGAATTCACCAAACATCTAACCTGGTGGTTCTTCATCCTCTCAATTGTGCTTTCTAATTCGTATACCTTCTTCTGCAAACCAAGTTGACTCTCTTGCATGTCCTCCATGCACTTTTTCTTAACTTGAAAAAAGCTAGCTTCGTCATACTCATCCCTCTACCCATTGTCCTTAACCGACCTGGTTTGTCAGGTCCTAAAACCTGAGAAAGGAGATCTTCTCTTGGATTTGTTGACGAATCATTATCTAGTGTATCCACCTCAGATGCCTTTTTCTGAAACAACATAAATCCACAACTTAAAGTCTTACTTAATAACCTTAAACCAATGTTCATAAACACTATCAATAACTTACAATCTTTTCAGCTGCATTTGTACTAGTATAGATTTTCTTCGTGTGTACCGGTTTAGGCACACCGGTACACCATCATGATGCTTAGCCTACGGTTTCTTGATTTTTTCTCGTTCCGGTTTTTACAAACCGGTACATTAAATCGGTATGCTCCTTCTTCAGCTGTACCGGTTTGTACAAACCGGTACAGCTTGTTTCCACCCTTTCTTGAACCTTTTGAGCTCTTTTGATCCCCGTTTTCGGTTCCTCCACTTCTAACACCTGAACAAATGAAATGCAATGCAAATGTGTGCTAAACTAACCTATATGAAATGCAAAACTATTTAGAATGATTTCAAAATAAGAGATAAAATGTATTAAAAACGTAATATATCAACTCCTCTAAACTTATCTTTTGCGTGTCCGCAAGCAAACCGAAAAAGAAAGTGAGAGAGAGAGGTTTGAAAGTGGAAACCTCAGAACCAAAAGATTAAGAAAAAGCCTAGTGAACTAACATCCAAAACATGATACATCATCAATCTCAAACCAATATCTCTTCTCATCAAATTATCCAAGCATTTTCACTATCCATTTTATTACCAAAGGCAAGCGATCCACCTATCTAGTCGAAGTTATCTTCTTACATTCAAATTTTTTTTATAAGTGAAGCATGCTTAAATAGATAACTTAAAGGTTTCAATTGGTGAGGTCGAAAGGGGATTCCAATGCATCAAAAGAAGTTTTACACTCAATCGTTGGGCTATCACTCAAAAGGGAGTGATTGAATTAGCAAAATCAAAATGAGACAAAGGGCAATGGGGCGTAAAATCTCTCAACTTCCATTTCTAATCATTCCCCAATTCCTGAGTCCTATTCTACCAACTTCCAAGAGTTATAACCATCCCTTTTTAGATCAAAACTTCCCAAACAACTCTTTTAAAATTTTTTTTTTCATTTTAGGCTTTTCGTTTCCCCCATTAGATTCTTCATTCTTTCCCTTGTACCAGTTTAACATGTTTTAGCTCCTTTTGCATCTTTTATTACTTAGGCTATCCTTGTTATATTTGTGATTTCCTAGCCTTGTCCTTTATGAAACTTGGAGCTTTTCTCTATCAGAACTTAGGGATTTTCTACTTTTCATTTTCAAACTAGCGGAGATTAACCATTCTTTTTCCTCATTCACCAAACATTTTTCTTTTAAAGCATCACTACCAACCTACTTCTACCCTCATCTTTTAGAACAAGAACTAGAACCAAGTCTCTAGCTAATACTCCAAACTATTAAGATCTACCCAATACCCAATATTCCATTCCTAGCTACCCTTCCTAAAAGCTAGATAATATTTTCAATCTAGCTAAATGGAAGTGTTCAATTATCGTCCTTTATACTCTTGAGTTTTTTCCGATCAATCACTAAAGAAAAGAAACTCGCAAGTGTTTAGGTAATTGGGTTTATATGGTGGAGAGGGAGATCATCCTAAAAATGAGAATGACCGGTTTAGCCACAAGTGTTTCGGATTTAGGGTGACTAAACCGTTATAAAAATGATTAAGCCTTGAAACACATCAAGATATCCATTGAGCAAGATATTTAGTTATCAAAATTAAGTCCAAATAGTTACGAAGATAACCTAGAACTAGCAAGCTTCGAGACTTTACCAATGAATTTTTAAATTTCAAGATTCAACACAAGAACTTCAAGATTTTTCAAGACTACTAGAATGTTCAATCCTATCCATCATACTTTAGATGCTAATTCAAAAGGCTAGAGCTTAGGATTTGCAAGGCATTATCATCATTGGTTTCCTATGCATATGATGCAACTAAATGCAACCTAAAATGAGAATGGAATGAAACTAAATGCAACATTTTTGAAGATTTTTGAAAATTTTCGATTTTTAGGGATTTTTGAAAACCATAACTATTCACAATGAAAATATGCATGATAAGAACAAAATGAAACTAAGTTAGCTACGGTCCCTCCCCCAAAATTAATTCACACGGTCCCATTCCAGAAATATCTTGTGATTTCCTTGAGGAACTTCTTCTTTTGGTACCCTTCCAATCCATACGGCTCTTTCTCACAAACCAAGTAATTGATAATGTCAGCATACCATGGTTCATTCCAACCGGCAAAGGAAACTTCCCCGAGAGTATAACCTGGATCTACAGCTTGGTTTAGCTTGTTGATCTATGGAGATATCGACATCAATTTCTCCTCGGGTAATGAATCATTGATAGGCAAGTCATCATCAGTTCTCAATCTTGATAAGTAGTCATCCACTCCATTTTGTATACCCTGCTTATCCTTGATCTCAAGATCAAACTCCTGAAGAAATAAGATCCATCTCAAAAGTCTCGGTTTAGCATCTTTCTTGACTAATAGGTGTCTTAGAGCAGCATGGTCGGTGTAGACAACGACCTTGGAACCAACCAAGTAAGACCAAAACTTCTCAAAGGAAAAGACAATAGCAAGCAGTTCCTTCTTAGTTGTAGCATACTTAACTTGGGTATCATCTAATGTCTTGCTTGCATAGTAGATAACATGAAGCTTCTTGTCTTTCCTTTGACCCAGAACCGCTCCAATAGCATAATCACTTGCATCGCACATGATCTCGAACGGAAAGTCCCAATCGAGTGGTTGAACTATTGGGCACTTATCAACTCCTTCTTGATCTTGTTGAAAGAGTCAAGGCACTCTTCATCAAAGTTGAAATCTACCTCCTTGCATAAAAGTATTGTCAATGGTCTAGCCAATTTTGAGAAGTCTTTTATGAACCTTATATAGAACCTAGCGTGTCCCAAAAAGCTTCTGATTCCCTTAACTGGGTTCGGTGCTGCAAGACTAGTCATGACGTTAATCTTTGCTTTGTCAACCTCAATTCCTTTTTCTGAAATCCGATGCCCAAGAACTTTCCCATCTCTAACCATAAAATGACACTTCTCTCAATTTAGTACTAGATGAGTCTCCTCGCATCTTTTCAGAACCATGCACAAATTGGAAAAACACACAACAAACGAAGAGCCATATACAGAGAAATCATCCATAAAAACTTCAACCATGTTTTCAATCAAATTAGAGAAGATCGACATCATGCAACGTTGAAAAGTTGCTGGGGCGTTACATAACCTAAACAACATCCTTCGATAAGCAAAGGTTCCATAGGGGTATGTGAAGGTGGTTTTCTCTTGATCTTGCAGATGAATGGGTATTTGGAAGAAACCGGAATACCCATCCAAAAAGCAATAGTAAGGATGATTGGCTAAACATTCAATTATTTAATCAATGGAGGGTAGGGGGAATGATCTTTTCTAGTTTAGGTGTTAAGTTTTTGGTAGTCAATGCATATTCTATGCCTGGTTATAGTTCGAGTGGGGATTAATTCATTATTTTCGTTTTTACCATGGTTATACCACCCTTTTTTGGAACTACATGAACCGGAGAGATCCAAGTGATGTCCGAGATCGGGTATATAATATCGATATCGAGGAGTTTTAAGATTTCTTTCTTAACCACTTCTTTAAAGTTTGGATTCAAACTATGTTGATGCTCAATAGAAGACATAGACTCATCCTCTAGATGGATTCTCTGCATCCACAAGGTTAGTGAAATTCTCTTAATGTCATCTAAAGAATAACCTATTGCTCTCCTATACTTCCTCAATTCACATACCAAACCATCAATCTCATCAACACTCAAATCATCATTGACAATTACCGGGTAAGTAGAGTTAGAGCCAAAAATATATACCGGAGACCTTTAGGTAAAGGTTTGAGTTCTACCTTTGGAGCCTTGAGCTCACTCCAATCCTCGTTAGAGCTAGACTTACCAATGTTAGCTTCTCTTTCAGAGGCAAGTTAGTTGATGAAAAGTTGTCTCAACTGAAGCGCATATTCGAACTTTACCTCCCCTTCTAAGGCCTCATGAGATTCAAGCCTTTCACTCATCTAGCTCCTCCAAGTACTCATTTGCAAAGCCAATTGCAAAGCGTCTTCAATAGCTAGCTCCTCCAAGTACTCATTTTCAAGATCATCTATAGTCTCTACATAGAAGACTTGGCCATAAATAATTGGTTTCTTCATGATCTCTTTGATGTCATATTGTTGCACATGATCCTTTCCCAAGTGAAAGTCAACATTTCCATTCCTAACATCAATGATGGCTCCTGCGGTTTCCAAGAACGATCTACCAAAGATGAGTGGATCTCGTGGTTCCTCCTCCATCTCTAAGACTACAAAATCGGTTGCAACTTCAGTGTTTCCTAGTCTCACTGGGAGATCCTCCAACATTCCAATTGGTACTCTTACGGACCTATCGGCCAGCACCAAAGAGATCCTATAAGGTTTAAACGAAAAGAAGCCAAGTTTCTTAGTAATGGAGTAAGGCATGAAGGTAACACTAGCTCCTATATCGCATAAACATCTATCAAAGGTAAAAGGCCCTAGAGGAAGAGTAAAACTCCTTGGATCCTCAAGTTTCTTTGGAGAGCCCGTTTAATGGTTGCACTGCATTCCTTTGAGAGAATGACCATTCCTTCCAAAGTCTTGAACTTTCTCTTGATTGCATCTTTCAAGAACTTGCTATAATGAAGAACAAGCATGAAAGCATTAATGATAGACATGGAGATTTGAACCTCCTTCATTTCCTCTTCAAATTGAGCTCTATACTTCTCCATTAGTTGCTTCTTGAAATGACCTAGAAATGAAAGCTTTGGTTCATAAGGAGGTGGCTCATAAACTAGTGCTTTTGGTGTAGAGTCTTCACCATTGTCTTTTCCTTTACCCTTTAAGTCAACCTCCTTCTCTTGAGTAGGTTTCTCAACCACAATCTCTTCACATAAGTCTTCATCATCCTCAATGGAAATAACCTTCCCCCATCTTGCTTCTTAATGTACTCAATAAGAACACTTGGATATAATTCTTTGTCAGTACTAAGTGTGATGGCATTGATGTATTCCTTAGGGTTGGTTTCAGATTTTCTAGGAAGTTAACCCATTAGTCGCTTAGAGTTGGAAGTGATTTGAGCCACTTGATTGTCCAAAGTCTTCAAGTGAGAAGCCATGTTTTCAATCTTGGCATGTAGATCATCAGTTTTAGTGGTTATGTCCTTCCTGAAAACCCCAAACTCAATTGCGGTCTTCCCTTGTCCTTCGAGAAGTTGTCTCAACAATTGATTAGTTTGATCTTGTGCGTTGGAAGAAGAAGAACTTTCTTGAGCTTGTTGTTTATGAGCTTGAGGGTTAGAGAAATTCGTGGGCTTGGAGAAGTATTGAGGCTTTGGTTGGAAACTGCCTTGATTGTTGTATTGAGGCTTTGGTGGAAAGCCTTGTTGTTGTTACTTCAGAGGGTAGTTTTGATCTTGTGGATTAGTAACATTGGTGTTGCGATATGAGACATTTGGGTTTTGTTTGTAGTTTTTATAGCCTTGATTGTAACCTTGATTACCCTCATAAGCTAGTTCCTCTTGACTAGCTTCTTGTTGAGGTTGGTAATCCTCTTGAACGTCACTCATAAAGTTGATAACTCCTTGTTAAGAAAGGATGAACTTTTCAAGCTTTTCTTCCAAGGATTTCAAGTCCTTCTTGTACTCTTTATCACTACCAACATCTTCTAACTGAACGATTGTAGTCTTCGCCATAATTGTTATCACTCTGAGCCAAATTCTCAACAAGCAATAAACCATCAGCTTCGGTTTGGCTAAAACAATTACCTTGACTAGCAGTGTCAAGCATCATCTTGTACTTAGCTGCAAGTCCTCTATAGAGAGTACTAAGGAGACTCTTGCCAAAAATCCATGATGCGGGCATTGGAGCGTGTATCCCTTGAAATGTTCCCATGCTTCCCCAAAAGATTCAGTCTCGCGCTGCACAAATCCTGAAACTTCGTTCCTGAGTCTTGCGGTTCTGGAGGTTGAGAAGAACTTGGTTAGAAACGCCTTCTTGCAAGCATCTCAAGTCATAACCGAGTCAATGGGAACGTTCTTCTCCCAAGAGTGTGCTTTCTCACCCAAAGAGAAAGGAAACAAACACATCTTAAAGGCATCTTCAATCACACCATTGACCTTGACTATGCTACCACAATATATCAAAGTTATCCAGGTGGTCCAAAGGATCCTCATTTGGTAAGCCATGGAACTTTGCATTCTGAACCATGTTGTTGAGACTGGATTTGATTTCAAAGTTGTTGTTTGCTATAGGTGGTGGACGAATGCCAGTGCGTTGGGAATTGCGTTTGGGGCATCATTTGCTCCAATGGTGCGTGGTCGATTGTTGTTTCCACCACCATTGTCGTCCTGATTGTTGTCATCTAGGTTGTCCATTTCCAAGTCCAAACTTTGAATGTGAGCAAGACGCTCTTGTTCTCTTCGTGTCCGAGTGTGTTGGCGTTCAAGTGCTCTAATGTTGTCAACAATCGAAAGAAGATTTGTAGGGCTTTGCTTCTTAGGTTCATACACCTGAAGTGCACAAACAAAAGAAAGTAGAGGGATTAGCGAAATAAAAGAAAATGGGCTTAGTCCCAAAAAAATTCAGAGCAGTAATGGTTAAAATAATCCTGAAATGGCAATGACGCCAATTTGATAAACAAGAATTTGCAGTCTTATCTAAGAAAATACTTAAGTCTAATCATTCATCGTTATAGTACTTAAGATATCAACCAAATTCAAGTAAATTTTAACACACTAATTCGTTTAGAATTGTGTCTAGTCTAAGCTAATAAGATTTGGATGGTTTTGAAACATTCAAACATGCATAAACTAGAAAGTCAATAAAAAGTCAACAGCAATTAGCAAAAGTCAACAGAAATATAAAACTTGAATTTAACAATAAAAGACTAAGCAAATGGTATAGGTTATTCATTCGGATGATCCAATGATATCATGTGATTGTTTAATACTAACTATTAAGCTAATCCTTGGTCTAAGATTCCCTAAATAGACTAATCCACTTTCATGGCACTAATCATTTCCCTAATCATGCAATTAAGACAATCCCTTTGATAATCACATAATTATGAAACATTAAGATCTAATCTATGCTAAACCACTAAACTAACTAATAAAAATCCCTTGGTTAGACCTCATTTAGCATGTAACTGATTCCGACATTTCATCGAACACCTTCCGGGCACTATTCATCCTATGATATAGATTCAATTGATCAAGTCAAATCTAGCATTAAGAACATCAACTACATGAAGATTTATGAATTAAAATTCCTAAACATCATATTCCATCACATAATCACCCTAATCTACCTAACCATTTTCTTAGAGGAGACTACTCACTAATCATGGAGAAAACACAAGATCCAAGACTAGAAATGTGTTGAATCATGATTAGAAATAAATTTTAGAAGAAAAAAGCAATCAAAAGCAATAAATCAAACTCAAAATGGAAATAAGAATCAAAAGATTACAAAGTGTTCTTAGAAAATAAAGCTTAAAGATAATATAAGATCCCTAAAAAGTTTCAATAGCATCATAAAGAAGTCTTGGGTTAACCCAAAAACAGTTGGGTTAACCCAATTAAAAATGGGTTTAAACCAAAAGGGAAAGTTCAAGGTTGACTTTTTTTGACCCATACCGGTTTGGCCAAATAGGTATCCCAAACTGGTATAGATTTTCATCGTATGTACTGGTTAAGGCACAATGGTACACCATCCCATGCTTAGCCTCTGGTTTCTTGATTTTTGCTCGTACCAATTTGTCCAAACCGGTACATTAAACCGGTATGCTCCTTCTTCATCTGTACCAGTTTGTCCAAACCGGTACAGCTCGTTTCCACCCTTTCTTGAACCTTTTGAGCTTCTTTGATCCACGCTTTCGGTTCCTCCACTTCTAACACCTAAACAAATGAAATGCAATGCAAATCTGTGCTAAAATAACCTATATGCAATGCAAAAATACTTAGAATGATTGCAAAATAAGAGATAAAATGTGTTAAAAATGTAATATATCATAAAGCGAGATGGCCTAAGATCTAACCTCGACAAAAAAGTCGTGATGCTTCAAAGCATCAACAACAGCTTGAACGTATGCATCACTGTTTCCAAGAGGAACGATTGGTAGATCGTTTGTTAGGAACTTTTCAGCGTTCAAATTGCTCATGTAGAAGAGCAATTTGTTTTGCCACGTTTTGAAAATTTTCCTGTCAAATTTCTCTGGCGGTAAGCCTTGTGCCATTGCTGCAGGCAGTTGAGAAATTCCGACGAAGGCATCTTCCATATCCAAAGTCTGGACCGTATTGGTAGACCCGTGAATATGTCCATCAGTATGGACATTTTTCAGTATTCTCGATTGTCATCTGTTAAATAGAATCCGGGAACTATTAATAAATTATCACAGAAACGTTTAAAACGATCGTCAACCGGTAAAACATTTTAGAAGCATTTAGAACTCAAATCCAAGATAAAGCGGTAGTTTACGAGCGTATTTTTAAAATTAAGATTATAGGGACCAAAAAAACCAGATTGAGTTAAAACTGAGTTTGAAAATGTTTAAGAATCTTAGAGCAAATGAGGTCGAGTCGGAATTCGTTCCTTAAAGACAAAGATTTATATAAAGTTAGGAGTAAGATGAAACATCTTAGTGCGGTTAAACACTTGGACGACTTGACATTTTCTGCTGCTTCCTCAACTAACATAGACAATGTCACCTTATGTCGTGACTTTAAAGGAAATTCAAACTCTTCAGAGTTTTTGAAAGAGTTAGACAAGGGTTCCGCAAAATATATCGTCAGACCCGAGGAAGAAATTGATCTCACTTCAATCTCTTCACCTAACAAGAGAGTACTTGCCTTTAACAAAAGCGGTTTTTCAAGACCTTGATTCTTCTTGGCTATAGTGAAGGGGTAGTAAGGTTGGTAGACCCCTTGAACTCGATGATGACTGGCATTCCTGAAATCTCTATACACAAACCAATCAATGTCCGAAAAATATGTCCGATGATACATATCCATTGGAACTACCAATTCTCGAAAATGAACTATTGGAATAGAGAGTAAGCCTAGTTGCATATATGGATCAAACCCAACGATGTAGGGTTGGTGTAGATGGTTGATAGAAGCTTGACGATCAAAGTAAAATTTCCTGAAATCCCAAGACACAAACTACTTCTGTTCCATAGAATACTTCCATGAGAGTAGCATCAAAGAATCCCATACTACTCGGTCAAAAACAGTTGGAATAAGGAGAAATTTTTGTAGCATATACACATCTTGAGGTCTTAAACCATATTCTAAACTTGGAAACAACAACCACATCCCATATACAAAACTTTCGGTTCAAGATCGCAACTTTCCAATAGTGGTTTAATAAAACCAGACCTTATAGCTTCCGAAACAGAGCTCACAGGAATATGTAAATTGTGGCGGAGGAGATGGACTGGAAAACCAGATTTGTTCATAAGCATCTCAACCCTAAAGCAAGGAAAGAGATTTACCGTGACATTGGATTCTGGTCGGGACTGAGAGGTTCCAAATCCGTTCATAAGCATATCATCCCTAAAGCAAGGAAACATATTTACCATAACATTAGATTCTGGTCGGGACAACGGAGTTTCCCGATGGTCCAAACTACAGTGAGCATGGACACCGACTTTTCGAAAACAGATTGACCGAGAGTAACACATGGAGGTCGATTTTGGTTTAGGGGACAACTCGGTGAGGAAGTGGAGGCTCCGGAAACAGTTGCGGTCTAAGTCCACACCACCGGATGCGTTGATAATCAATGGGAAAGGAGGCATACTTAAAGATCCACCTTTACCTGTCAAGAAGAAACAGCTAAAAATACCCATCGACAGAAGTCAAAATTATTACCAGTTGCAGTATCAAAAGATCTTCTCCATTCTTTGACCATAGTGGCGCTATCATTCTTGAGCTGAGAATCTGATGACAATCGGAACGTCTTCGATTCCAGATCAAAACCATATATGAGTCTAAAGAAGTGTTGCATCCATCTTTCAAGGAAGATGAAGACTCTACAAAGAAAGCACGAAACAACGCCAACGAAGGAAACGCAGCCCCAATCACCATTACAAAAGAATCTTGAGCTTCACCGTTGATAAAGCAAATAAATAACCAAAGGATAGCAGATAAACAATTAATGATGACAAAGGAAGAAGGAAAATAAGTAGGAGAGCAAGGCCAAAATTATTTATTAAAACTATTTATTAAAATGAAAAACGAAGTAGTTACAATTGAAAGATATCGCCGTCCAAGGCCGGCGCCGGTGGACGGCGATATCACCGGCGTTGGAAAAAGAATTCTTTTTGAACGCATCGATTATCGAGTTATTATAAGAATAGTTACACCAACATATTATGGACGGAAAGCTTGGACTCTTTCTATGTTAAAAAATTAAAAATAAAATTCATTAAAATAAAATAAATTCTTACATTCTTTGGATTTGTACGAATATGAGTCGGTTAAATAAAAGAGTTGGCCTTTTAGGCTATCTACAATGGTTCAAATAATTTAACCTCTTTTTTTTTATTTTTAGCTTTCCACATCATCACTTCTTTCCTCCACATATTAATTTAACACTTATTGAACTTTAATACTCTACAATGGTTTTGTTTAATAAAATTCAACATCTTATCCCACCACTTTTATTTTATATATTTTTTTATTTTCTTACATCTATGATTCTATGACTAAAATTAATAATAATCAATTAGAACTAAAATAAAATAATTAAAATCATATCTTTTGAAAAAAAATTATTTTCTTGTTTTACTTAAATTAGTTTTACAATTAATAAACATAGGATAGTTGTTTTTAATTAAAGTATTAAAATAAAAAAACTTAGATGCAATACGACAACTTTATTTTTGTATTGCAGATTTATTTATTGTATTGCAGATTTATTTTTTCTATTGCAGATTTATTTTCGTATTGAATATTAAAAAGATTATTATTGGGATCTTTTGATAATTTTTTTCTGTGTCCAAATCAAATAAAATAAGTTTCTATTTATAGAGAAAAAATATTATGAATTTTGATATAAAATTTATAAATATAAAAAATAATTTACTATACTATAATTGCGCACAAATAATTTGGGTGAAAAAATATCTAGAATCTCAAGAACCAAAGAAATTCAGCACATAACATTATCTATATACAATAAATGTGTAATTTTGGCAACCAATCCCATGATGACACGTGTCACCATGAGACCTCAAAGTTGTGATTCAAGTCAGTTGAATCTATTCAACCCCATTTATGTCACCTCATTTTTTTTTCTTTATTCAATCTCCATTGTAGCTATTAAGTGGTTGAATAATTTTATTCAACCCTCATTGTAAGTAGTCTTATATGAATAAACTACCCTCAGTATCCAATGTGTCTTTTGACATATTGAGAGCTACCAAGTCAGAGTCAACTGTGAAAGAAGATACAAATACGGGATTATTTATTCTCAAATAAGACTAAAGATTAAAACCTCTTGATATTAAAAAATAAAATATATATTTCATGGAAATTATATATATTTGGGCATAAGAATAAAGAGAAGAGGAGATTAACTTAAGAACACCAAGTAGGTTGTTTAGCCTGTTGAGCATGTAGGCTATTGGTTCAAATGTTTTTGTTTTTAAGATTGTATTTATCATAATTAAATTTTAAATCTATCAACACCCAAAATAAATTTCAAATAGGAGTCTAAAATGTACAGATAAGTCAAAATTTACCAAAAGATTAGGGTAATATTTCATCCTAAACAGCTCGACGCAAGAAAAATTAAGCAATTCAACACATAATAAATAATTATGACAAAATTAAATTAAATTAAAGAGTTTTAAATAGGATAGATAAGCTAAGGTTTAAGGCTATTTGCCGCAACTCGGAATCATGCATTTTTTTGCTTCTTAGAAGGAGAGGGAAACCATCTAATTCATCTAAAATATATTTGTTACAAAAATCAAAGAAAATCAAACTACGTAGTTTGTTATAAACGTGTTTTATATTTCTTCGTTTTAACCAAACTCTCTTGTGGTTGGGGGAGTTTCGTGTGTGTCAGTTCCAGAAACCAAAGAAGAAGAAATCGAGTACTATGTTGACCAACAGAAGTTACTTTTTCTAATAATAATTCATTTTTTTACAAGTAAAAGTCTATATTATAGTTTTCTCTGGTAAATGTTGTTGCAATGCTCTTAAGTTAGTTTGATTCTGTAGTCTACTTATCAACTTATGATTGTCATATTTGTAGAAAAATTCAATGTGGTGGATTCAAGCTTTTAGAAATAGAAAATAAGATTAAAACTAAGATAGCTTATTAAAGTTTTTTTAAGATTGTATTTATCATAACTAGGCAAATAATTTGCGCGTTCCGCGCGGAAACTCTTATATTAAAATAGACATTTTAAATTTTATTAAACATATTGGGTTGAATCCCATATTATCAGTTATTATTATCAAATAATCCTTTAAATTTATAAATCTTAGATATACCTTGGTTTTGAATTCATTTTACTTGCTGTATGTACCAACCTACTATAACATTTCTCACGATTTTCTATAAAATAATATTCATATATGCCAGATAAAAATAAGGCATCAATATTTTTACTTTCAACACATTCCTCCAGAAAAACAATATGTTGTAAACATATATTTAAGTCGTATGGAAGTTTGAAATATCATCTAGTTTGAGATTACGAAGAACATATGATTCCTTCGAATAATTTCTGTTTATCACCCCAATATATATA
>OVBE01001384.1:0-37231 GCA_900406425.1 Iberis pinnata | reverse complement strand
TATATATATATATATATATATATATATATATATATATATCTTTGTAAACTCTAAACAATAAACCCTAAACTCGTGACGTTTCCATTTGACTCGAGACATTTCGTCTTCTTATTTCTCTCTGTATATAGTTACCCTCTTTCCCCATGTATTTTTGTTACAAAACTCTATAGTTACCCTCTTTATCCTCTTCACCCCTATGTCTTTTTGTTACCAAATCTTTTCAGATATGTCAAATTTCTTGGTTGTTCCTCCTTATTCTTCCAGGTTACAGAGCAGTGTCAATGCCATTAATAGTTCTAGTGATAGGAAAAACCTCCTCGTGCTAAACCCTCGTCACGGTATTTATCCTGACAATACTAATGTTGTGTGGATTAAATTTCTTTACGATCTTGTGAAGGTGTTCACTCCAATTCTTGAACAAGGATGGATTCAAGCGTGGCTAACTTACTGCTTGATTCCCAATGATTAGAAGGAACAGTGGTTTCTTATACTCTATGTAAGCATCAATTGGGTTTCCTTCCATAGATACAAAAACAACACTAACCCTTTTGTTATGTTCTTCTGTGCAGGAAAAAACAGGTGGGATCCGTTACGTACTGGGACGGTTTTGACATATTTTAATATGGTGGGAAGAACTGTTTACCAAACCCACATGCATATGTTGAAGAAGACTTGGGCGCTTTGCCGGGAGAAACCCGAGTGGATGTTAACAAGAGTTTGGCTTGAACTAGTAGATATGTTTGAGGAGCTTGGACCTGAAAATTATAGATGATTTTGAGTTTGTATATCACATGTTTTAATTTTATTAAGTTTGTTTAACTCATGCGTATAACAAACATGCACAAAATACCAGTTGTTTAGTAAGATATCTTTTCCTTGCAAGAATATAACTCATACATGCACCAAAAAACGACCAGCTGTTTAGTAAGATATATTTTCCTTGCAAATTCTGCTAAATATTCCAGCCTCTCGTATTACACTAATATCAAGAAATATTTTTATAATCGAGCCAAATTATCTCTTAATCCCCCTATTTCTCATATACTTTTTTCTAGAATTTATTTTTTGTTTCATATTACTTGATTTTCACTTTTTAATTATTGATTTTCTATTTCCAAAAATACTCAACCACACCTTCTGCCTAGAAACACATATTTCAATAATTAACTAATGAAGTAGTATAATAAATTGAAAAGTTAAGTTATTAGTATTAAAATTGGGAGAATATAGATAAAATGGGTTAAAGAGAGAAAAATTAACAGCACAATCATTACTTCCTTTTAATACAAATGATATCTAAAATAAAGTTACCAAGGGAAACGCGGCTACGATGTTTTCTCACGCATCTTTGCTTTGATATTACAGGTGAAATGATATTAACTAATGGAGTATTATAATAAATTGAAAAGTTAAGTTATCAGTATTAAAATTAGGAGAATATAGATAAAATGGGTTAAAGAGAGAGAAATTAACAGCACAATTATTACTTCGTTTTAATACAAATGATATCTAAATAAAGTTACCGAGGGAAAACGCGGCTACGATGTTTTCTCATGCATCTATGATTTGATATTACAGGTGAAATGATGTCTTACTATGTTGCCGACGTCAAACGCGACTACGAGGAAAATGATGATTTTAAATATTGGTTTCAAAAGGGGTTTTCGTTTAACTAATTGTCAAATGTAATCTAACTAATTTTTTTATATTTTTAGAGAATCTCCAACTTGACACTACAATAAATGTTGAAATCACACTATTTTTATATTTTTTAGAGCATATAACTCGGCTACAGATTTCAAATGTTAAGTAGCCATATAACTCAGCCATAACTCAAATACTCTTTATTGAATGGGATTTTAACTCATGTAAAGTGAATCATATACAATGTACTCTAAATAAGTCATTCAAAGTCTAACTCACCTTTTTATATGACAAAATTACTAGAACAGTATAGGGTATGGGTTTAATGTTAATAATATAAATTGTGTTAATAAAGAACCTCTTTTCAATCCCAAGTGAATATTAATAAAATGTATATATCCACTTTATTGAGTGATAATTGATAATTAATGCTATTGAGATACATGTTGTCTTACAATTACTTTAAACCTAACATGAAGATTTACGAATGAGAGTCTAACTCATATAATGTACTCTAAATAACTCATTAAGAGTTTAACTCACCTTTTATATAAGAAAATTATTAGAATATAATTGTTTAGTATTTAGGGTTTAGTTAACTTCCATTTTTATATTTGTTAGTAAACCCTAAACCACAAATCATTGACTTTAAACATGTTCTAAAACTTGAAAATCGAATGTGAATTATAAAATGTGTTAATAAAGATCCTCTTTTAAATCCCAAGTGAATATTAATAAAATGTATGTATCTACTTCATAAAATACGAAGTGCTATTGAGATGTATGTTGAGAATTAATATACAATGTACTCTAAGTAACTCATTAAGAGTCTAACTCACTTCTATATATTTTTAGTAAACTCTAAACCATAAATCAACAACCTTATCCTAAACCCTAAACATCATAATATTCTTAACTCGGCCGTCAAGACGAATAAATCAGATCTAAAATCTAACTTAATGGTGATGTTTCCGTTTTTTTGGGCGGGAAATACTTTTTAGACATTTTTTCCTTTTTTAAGATGTCTTGTCTTCTTATTTCCCTCTATATATAGTTACCCTCTTCACCACATGCTTTTTGTTACATACTCTATAGTTACCCTCTTCACCATATGTATTTTTGCTACCAAATCTATTCAGATATGTCAAATTTGTCGGTTGTTCCTCCTTATTCTTTCAGGTTACACAGCAGTGTCAATGCCATTAATTGTTCTGTTGATTGGGAAAACCTCTCCGTGCTAAAACCTGGTCCCGATATTTATCCTGACAATACTAGTTTTGTGTGGTTTAAATTTCTATACAATCTTGTGAAGGCGTTCACTCGAATTCTTGAACAAGGATAGGTTCTTGCGTGGCCAACTTACCGCTTGATTTCCAATGATTATAAGGAATGATGGTTTCTTATACACGCTGCAAGAATCAATTCGACAGTTTAGACATATTTTAATGGCGGGAATCCGAACCCACATGCGTATGTTGAAGAAGACTTGGGTGCTTTGCCGGGAGAAGCCCGAGTGGATGTTAACAAGAGTTTGGCTTGAACTAGTAGATATGTTTAAGGATTTTGGACATGATAATTGTGGATTTTGAGTTTGTATATCACGTACTTTAAGTATATTAAGTTTTTATAACTCAGCCGTATAACATATATGCACAAAAAACAGTTGTTTGATAAGATAACTCAGCCGTGAAATAAAAATAACTCATTCGTAAAATAAACATAACTCACTGGTATAGTAAAAAAATATAACTCGTACATGCCAAAAAAATGACCAACCGTTTAGTAAGATATCTCTTTCTTGCAAATTTGGCTTAATATTCCCGCCTCTTCTTATTACACTAATATCAAGAAATTTTTGTAACCGAGCCAAATTATTTCTTACTCCCTCTGTTTCTTAATACTTGATTTTCTAGATTTTATTTCTTGCTTCATATTACTTGATTTTTTACTTTTTAATTATTGTTTTCTCTTTTGCATAAATACTCAATCACACCTTTTTCTAGAAACACATCTTTCTATAGTTATCTAATACTATAATAAATCAAAAAATTAAGTTTTAAGTATTGAAATTTGGAAAATATAGATAAAATGGGTTAAAGAGAGAAATTAACAGCACAATCATTTCTTTTTAAATATGTGTGAGATTTTCTTACAAAACTATGATGTGAAATTACAGGTCAAATAATATCTTACTATGTTACCGATGTCAAACGCGGCTATGACGGATCTTTGAAGCTGATGTGATATTACAATCTAAATGATGATTCTAAATTTTGGTTTTGAAAGGGGTTTTGGTTTAAATAAATAGTCATATGTAATCTAAAAATAACGCTTAAGAGTCTAACTAATTACGTTACCGAGGTACATGATCTCTTAATTAAGTTACCGAGGTCAAACTGATAGGGTTTGCGAGTTAATTGTACCTCTAGTAGGATTTGTATGTAAAAGTCACTAAATTGTACACGAATAAAGGTTTAATTGACGTTTTTTAAGTTACATTTTTTAATTTTATTATATAATAAAGGGTTTTAAAAATTTTCAGTTCAATTTCAGTTACCGAGGTAAGAATAACTCAGCCCTTATCATGTTATCGACTTAAGGATAACTTGCCCTTGTTACATTCCAAACGTATGAATAACTCAACCCTTATTACGTTACCGAGTTAAGAATAACTCAACCCTTATTACGTTACCGAGTTAAGAATAATTCAGTCCTTAAGAATAACAAATATATTAGTCATGTAATACGAGGAGGCAGGAATACGAAAAATCGTGACTTCTCGAGAAGTCACCACGTCTCTCTCTCTCTCTCTCTCTTTCTTGTCTCTCTAATTTTTTTTGTTTGATCATAAACCTTTCTCGCTATTCGTCTCTTTATTTCTTTGTTAACTTGCAGACAACTTAACAATATATCTATTTATCTTGTCGAAAGGTTTTTCCTCTTCTCCCAGAACGATTTTGCTCGAAAACAGTACGCATGAAATAAGTATCTCTTGATTTTTCTCACTATTTTTTATTTGTTCGTTTGAATCATATATTGTTCTGATTAATGTTGTGTTGTTGCAGATGGTCAGACAAAAGATTGAGTTGGATTTGAGGAGATTGAAGCGTAATCCTCCCTTACACTACAGCGGTGGTTAGTCTATCATGTTTTGAACACACTTATATTCTAACAGATACAAAAACTTTAAATTTCATCTCTCATAGGTCCAATGGGAGACGACATGTTTCACTGGGAAGGATTTATAATGGGAGCAGCTGGTACTCCGTATGAAGGCGCACTTTTCTCATTTACCATCCGCTTCCATCCTGACTATCTGAACCAACCACCAAAAGTTCGTTCTTGTTTTATACAAATTAAGTGATCCTCTTACTTGCTCATGGGCACGATTGCTTGTTATGTGTAGGCGTCTTTCAAGACTAAGGTGTACCATCCAAACATAAACAACAGTGGCTCCATTGACATGGATATGTTGAGAGACACGAAATGGTGTCCTGACTTTAGAGTGTCCTATGTATGGATACTTGTTTTGATGTCTGTATAATCGTTATTAATCAATGTTTCTTCACTGATTGATCAAGTTTCTTGACTGGTTAGATGTTGTCCTCCATTGTCGCATTGATGGCTGATCCCAATCTAGATAACCCTCACACTGCTCAGTCAGTTAGTCTATCATGTTCTTCAATACATTTATAGCCTCACATATACACAAGCCTTAAGGCAGACTCTACTTAATTAACATCCGCTTCCCTGCTTACTATCCGACGCAACCACCAAGGGTTCGTTCTTGTGTTATGAAAATTAAGTGATTGTCTTGCTTGCTCATGTGTACGATTGGTTTCTATGTGTAGGTGTCTTTTAAGACTAAGGTGTATCATCCAAACATCAACAGCTATGGCTCCATTGACATGGATATGTTGAGAGGCACCCAATGGTCACCATGTCCCATATATGAAAACTTTCTTGTGATGTTTGTATAAGCATAATGAGTCAATGTTTCTTCACTGATTGATCAATGTTAAAGACTGATTAGGTTCTGGGCTCCATTGATGCGTTGTTGGTTGATCCCAATCTTGAAGATCCTCTGGTGGCAAAGATTGGTGAGCTATACAGGAGGGTTAGGTCTCAGTACGAGGAAAATGCAAGAAGCTTGACCGCGAAGTATGCAATGGGATTATGAAGACAATAACTATTTTCGTACATTTTAATATTAAGTTGAACAAGATTTTTTTTTTTTATAGTTACTTTATTTTTAGGCAAGCAAGTCTTTTTGAAATTACCCTAATCACTCAAGAAACCGATAATCACGGAAATAACTGAGTCTTATTGTAAACATAACTCAATCATAAAGTAAACATAACTCACAATCACATACAAAACAAAAATCAACCTTTTAGTAAGAAAACTCATGCGTAATTTTTTATAAAATTTGATAACTTCGACATACATGTAAGAATTAATAGCCGGCTTGTTTGTTTTTTCTCTTTTCATTGTAATCGGAGTTGTCATCTATCGCTTATATTCGATAAAACGCCATTAACAAAAAAAAAGTTAGTTGTATCATTTACTTAATACTCTTACATATAAAATATACTAAATTGAAACTGAAATTCCTTATATATCAAGAGGATTATATTTATCTTTATGTTCTGTTTAATACTCAGTTTTTTATATTAAATGTTAATTTGTTAAACTGAAATTCAACTAATGATTTTGATTACATTAACTTTGAAACATTAACCAATTTTAAATTAAAGAAAATCAAAGGGAGTATGTGTGATTTTACGAGGCGTGGTAAGAATAAATCATCACTTATGTATCAGTACAATAGTCTTTAAAGTAGCCTTTTACACTTCATTCGTAAAGAGTAATTCAGCTGTAAGTAAACCCATAAATCAGCCATAACTAAACCAGAATTCAGTCGTACACAAAAACATTCAAACCCATATATATGTTTTATATAGTTTTGACATACAATGAGAGTTGAACAGAATTATTCAACTGTTTAATCTCTCCAATGCGTGTGTTGAACAAAAAAAGAGATGAGATGATGGTTGAAAAGATTTAACCTAGTTGAATCACAAAAATTGGGTCCCATGATGACATTTGTCATCATGGATTGGTTGCGAAAATTTAAATATTAATTTTATAAAGATAATGTTAGGTGTTGGGTTTCTATTGGCTCTTGAGATTCTTGTTTTTTTTTCTCCCAAGTTATTTGTGCTCAATTATTTTATAATAA
Source organism: Iberis pinnata (assembly GCA_900406425.1). NCBI lineage: Eukaryota > Viridiplantae > Streptophyta > Magnoliopsida > Brassicales > Brassicaceae > Iberis > Iberis pinnata. The sequence goes on along the minus strand of OVBE01001384.1, from coordinate 30,345 downwards.
ATTATTTTTTATATTTATAAATTTTATATCATAATTCATAATATTTTTCCTCTATAAATAGAAAATTGTTTCATTTAATTTGGACAAAAAATCATCAATAGATCCTAACAATAATAATAAAAAATCTATGTTATATTTGTTATTTGAAAAAATAATTTAAATATAAAAATAAAAAATTATTTGGAAAATATTTTATTTTAATTGTTTTACTTAATTGTAATTTATAGTTGTTAATGTTTAGTCATAAAATTATAAAATAAAAGTGGTAGGGAAGTAGAATTTTATTAAACAAGAGAATTATGGATGAGAAGTGGTGGGGAATATTTAATTTTATTAAAAGGTATAAAAGCGTTGAGTAGATGTTAAATTAGTATTTAGAGGAGAGAGATGATGATGTGGAAGATTAAACGTGAGAAAAAGGGTGTTGAATAAATTTTACCATTGTACATACTTTACCGAGGTAAAAAAATTAAAGAGGTGAGAATAGGAAAAAGGAAAAAACCCTTTTTAGACCTCAAAAGAATAACAAGGTCTCAAAGCTCAAGCTCATCGACAGTGGAATCCAAGAACGAGAATGAAGTGATGTGCAACTGTAACCGGCCAGCAAAGATTCTCCAAGCCTAGACTGACGATAACACGGGCAGGAGATTCTACACATGTCAGGGACAAAAAATCATAACCGAGTATGATGCTTGTAACTTCTTTTGTTGGTATGATGTTGAGAAACCAAGTGGGTGGCAGCATGTATCATTGATTGGAGCAAGAAATATTATACGTCAACAAAAGAGGATATTAAGAATCTGAGAGACAAAGTTAGAGCTCTTGAGGCTGTAAATTTGGAAGGGATTTTGAATGGGTTAGAAGATCAATTAAAGGAGAAATGTGAATAGTATGCATTGCTAAACAGAGAAGTTTTGCTAGTCAAGGAAAGAAGTGAAGTATACCGCAATATGTTCATAATTTCGACTATCGGGATTGTTATTGTGGTGGGAATAATAATGTTTTACGTGGTAGTTGTTTCTGGGATTTAATAATGTTGAAGACAAGTTTCTTGTATTGTGTAGACCATTTCGTTGTTTGGTTTTTTTTCATGTGTTCATGTTTATGTGTAGACTATGAAGTTGTTATTTTGTTGTTGCCTACCATTGACCAAAACTGATAAAATCATGCTATCAAAAACATACCTCAAACCCTTAGACTCGACTGTTCTTCTTTTTCTTTGACAATTGTTTTTTTTTTCTCTTTTATTAAAATAAGAATTTAGTTTTCCTTCTAGTATTATAAATTTAAAATTTCTTCGAAAAAATAAAATAAGAATTTAGTTAATTAATTAATTATTTTCTCATACTAAACTTTTAAATAAAATCCCGGCCTCCGTGAGAGCAAGTTTAAGGGTTAAATTTGCTAATTTGCCATTTTCTATGGTTATAATGTTCTAGGGTTTGAGTTTCTAGTTGGAGCCAACTTCGAGGTTTAAAAAGTTGTTTTCCCATACGAAAAATCGTGACAACTCGATTTATAATATTAAAAATATGCTTTGAAGCGACAATTCAGACTCTCTATCTCTATTTATTTGTCTGTTCTTCTCTTACTTTTCCAACAAATTCACAATTTCTCGCTTAATTTTTATCTTTCGATTTGGCTCACAAACACTACGCATGCATGAAATATCCATTAGAACAAAATTATTATGGGCACGAGACTTACGCTTCCCTCCCGCCAAAGGGTACCAAGTTTCCTTCTGTATTTGAATGTAACATCGCGTGCTTATACTATGCAAAAACCAAAGGGGCACCAGAAAGTCGGCTTGTTATGCATAATTGTATCCAATGTCGCTCTGAATGGTGGCCACAAATTCAAGATTGCATATATTTTCAATAAAACAAGAAGATTTGACGTAACTATTGTTTGTTGAAGTAGAACGCATTTTCACTTAAGACTATAAACTTTACATGCTTACTTCAGGTCAACTTGTATGTGGCTAAACAACGAGATTTTTTATAACACGTACAAGTTGACCGTAGTGAGCATGTAAGGTTAATAGTCTTAAGTCAAAATTCGTTGTTCTGATTCAATAAAGCAGTGTCTTATTAATCTTCAGAGTTAATCTCATTATCCTACTGCTAATTTACTTCTTGCAGTAGTCATGTATTGTAATAATAACTTAGCGTTTATGGAATGGTAAGGTTCATAATAATTGTAATTGTTACTACTCACTCGTAAGTCGTAACACAAACATTAAAATCAATAACTCTGCCACATCGACAAGTATCACATGCATATATTGTGACCACGAATAAAAGTCCGCCGTAAAGGAAGCATAACTCAGTCGTATAGGAAAAATAACTTAGTCAAAACACTAACCCTAAACACGACGTAGTGAATGATCCTGACTAAAGATTAAACGCGACGTATCGTGTATTTTAAATTTTGTACCACATTCATTCAATGAAAATAACTTAGTCGTATCGTTTATAACTGTTTAAGACAACAATAATATCTTAGCCGAATGATGAACAATAACGTAGTTGTTACATATATTAGTCGTGTAAACATGACATGCCATTTAATCATACGAAGGAGTAACGGCTAACTTCTCGCGAAGTCTGTATTGCATCGGCGTACGAAAGAACGATTCTCCGATAGGAATCATAAAATTGCCTAAATCACATAACAACTCAATGAGGCCTAAAACACGATAAAAGACCCACTTACAATTCTAGGTGAGAATTCGTCCCAAGTACGATGACGGTCACAACTTGTTCTGCAAGCCATAGAAAAATGGAAGGAATGCAGAAAAGGAATGTTTCCGGAGGGGAAAAGGAAGATTTCCGCAGAAGAATCAGAGACCAAAAAGGAATGCGGACCAACCCTGAAGCCTATATAAGAGAGATGAGGAGGAAGAGACGAGACACATTCAACTTTTCGCACCAAAATACTTAGGGGTTTTATCCTATTTACCATTCTTATTGTGATACGACTCAATTAGGTTATCAGTCTTTGTTGTTAGATCTAGGATATACTCGCCGACAGTTCTTGCGGCTGGAACTATCATCTGATTGTAACATGCTCATACTATTCGGAATAAGAAACATCTTTACCGTCTTTTCTATTCTTAAATTCTCATACTTTTATTATTATTTTTGTGTTCTGATCTTTCCGCGTTTTACTCACAGAAATTCGGGATCACTAGAAATTTAGAGTTCTCTCTGATTTTCTGTAACTAACGAAAATCGACAATGCGAATTTCGGTTCCCACATAAACTAACCGCGTTTTGGATTCAGTTAATAACATTTAACACCCGTCTATTCTTTGGATGTAAACTTACAAATTCAAAAAGTAGATGTTTTAATATGGTAACTAATTTTAGTTCGAGTATTTAAATGACAACGTCAAAATTTCGTGTATTAAAGGGGTAAAAATAAATAAGTTTGGATATTTATAAGGTTTTTGCCCCAAAAAAATTCTCTTTATTTATTTCTCCGTTTCTCTTTTTATTTGCTCACAACATCTCAATCTCTCTCTCTCTTAATCTATCTTAGTGTTTCTCTCTTCTCTTCTCCTTTCTCTCATCTTAATCCAACGCTTTCGATATTTCTCACAAACAGCACGCATGCAATCTATCTCTTTTTATTTCAATTTTTCTCACAAACAGTAGGCATGCAATCCACTTTGCGCCGGTTTATCCTATGCAACCACCAAAGGGGCACGAAATCTCCAATTGTTGATTGTAATATTGGCTACATATCCAATGCAACCACTAAATAGTAATTTCAGTTGAGGGTAAATAAATGTGGTAATTTCAGTTCTATGTTCTGTTATATTTGATTCAATTTTTTCTAATTGCTTTTCTTCCTATTTTTTTCCAGCAACTTCAATGGGATAGTGGAAAGTCTCCCTACTTTCCTATCGAATATGCATTGGTTTACACTCCGCATAATGAATATGTCTATTGCTCCAAATGGTAGCTACAGATTAATGGTCCATAAAGTGGTTCACGATCTTGGTTTGAATCTTGATGAAGTCACGTGGATTTTTTTATCAACAATAAAGCAGAAAAGATTCATTATTGAAGTGCAGGGATTTGATACAGTTTTTGTTCATCTAGCTTGATTTTATTTGTTATGCTTTAAATTAAAGTTAACTTGTAAGTTTTCTAAACAAGTTTTGTTGTAAACAAGGTGATGAGATTGACTCTGACGATTACACAAATGCTGCTTTTGTTGAAGTAGAACAACGGATTTGGACATAATATACTATAAACATAACTCATTCTTAAACATAACTCAGTCGTAATTGAAATAGAAGGCAGCCATAACTTTTAACCACGAAGAAAAATCTGTCATTAAGTAAACATAACTCAGTCGTAAACATAACTTATTGGGAACCATAACTCATTCGTATAGGAAAAAAACTAAGTCGTAAAATAAAAAATAAAACCCAATTTTCAGTAATCTGGATATTATTTCCTGTTGTTTTATCGTTACTGTTTTTCTTTTATTTTTGAACTCAGAATCTCCGCTAGAATTGATAATTTCAATACTTTTTGAAAACTCTTAATCTCTATTACACTAAGATAACTCAGTCGTAATATAAAAAAAACTTATTTTTAAAGTAAAATAACTCATTTGCAAAGTAATATTGTTTTGTTTTTAATTTCATTTTTAGTTACTGATGGAAGAAGGTAATGAGATTTATGTTGTCTTCAAACGGTTTGCTGGTCGTCTGTATGTTTCTTGATTGCCCGATTTAAATTTTTGTTTCGGTCTTTTAAATTTCAAGTGGAATGTTGTCTGGATATTTTTTCCGTTTTTTTAATTTATCATTAGTTGGTTTAATGTTATTTTGCGTACTGACTATTTAGAATTCACAATTTCGGTAATTTATCGCGAACTCTTAAAGTTACCAGGAAGATAACTCATTCGTAAATTCACCATAACTCATTCAAAAAGTAAACATAACTCAGTCGTAAGGTAAAATCATAACTAAGACATCCACATAGAAAAACCAATCCTTGTGTAAGATAACTCAGACGTAAAGTTCGTTTATGACTGTCTAAGCAACTAAGAATAACTCAGCCGAATGATAAACAATAGCCGTTCCATATATTAGACGTATAAAATACAGTTGAGCTCTAAGATCAAATTTTATTATATCTGAGGCTAATGATGTCTTACTATGCATCTATTACGTGATATTACATTTGGGACACGATAATTCTCTATTTCTTCCTCTACCGCGGCTATGATTTCTTTCTACCTTTGTTTCATGATAATACTTGAACTTATAATTAATTTAATTATTCATAATATTATTACAATATTGTTTAAAGCATTGAAATTTGGAAAATACAATTACAAGGTAAAGAGAGAGAGAACAAACAATACAATTATTGTTGTCGTAATATGTGCGAAAACTCCTAAATATCAAGAATAAGAGTTGTCTCCTTTTGATCAAGTAATCAGATTAATGTCTCTCTTGAGTAGATAAAGGATAAAAGAAAAACCAAAGAGGCTTTAGTGGCTACTTTTAAGAGTTGAAGACAGAGCCACTAAATGGAAAAACCCTACTATGAACAAAACAACCCTAAACAAGATATGAAGTCAATGTTCCAAAATTGAAAAACAACAATAAGAGTTTTTAACTTTCTGCACTACTATATATACCCCCTACAATATTTTTCAAGTGAGTCTCCGATAACTTTTCCTTCGAGTTCCATTGCCCTCAACGTCAGGAGTATCTTCTACAAAATTTTCTTCTTGTACAATAAAACCTTGATTTCTTGATAGGTTTCTTATGGGTGTTGTATGAGAATCTTGTGCAAACTCTACTGAAGCAGAAGGAACATAAGATGAAGCCGTAGCAGTTTCACTGTGTGGCATTAGCTCATCTCCCATTGGCATGATTTTAGATATCATTTGTTGACATATATCATTATTACAAAAACCAGACATCTCCAGGAAGTATGTAAGAAACGAGTGAGAATATTTGATTACCTTCCAGTCTTTGTAATCGAATCTTAATACAAAATGAATATAAATGACTTCCCTTGACATTACCAAGTGTGCAGCGGGTGCGTTTCTTCGCACTAAAGACAAATTAGGAGATAATTTATAAGTGAAATTAATTTAATATCAAAATCATAAAGAAGAAGATGGAAATGTGAATCTTATAGGAAAATCGAGAACTACTCTTATCGACAATGATCTCAACTGGTCCATCTTTGGCCAAGAAAGAAAAAGCAAAAACATTCTCCACAGTATGTGCAAATGATCTTCTGTTAAGCACCCAATCCTCAAGCCTCACACGCTTCTTTCGTCGTAGGATGTTAAACATTATTGCCATGTTATTTTTTGTACCAGTTTTCTCTTTTGATTGTTTGTCTTCTACCTGTTAGTTATGACAAGTACTCAAATCAGGATTTAGTACACCTAAGTCTAAACTAAATAACAAACGACAAGTTCAGACAAGGTCTCACATCATATTTCACAGCACAACAACAACAACAGATGAGAGATTCGACTTTTAACCTTGTACTTTTTACCACTACAAGAAATATGACTATCGATAGCGTCCCAGGATAGCGTTTTTTCTGTCCCTGCTATTGTACATGGACACGGGTTTTATCCAGAGCATTTCACTTTTTTTGACGCTATTTTTTCATTCCGGGAAAAACAAAATACTTAGGCACGTCAATTTTCTTAGTTTTGGCACTTACTATTGCAGATAATACAGAAAATGCCGTGGTACTTACGAAATCACTTAAATTTTTTCAACGTAATCAATTCGACTTAGTTATATCTATATTTCTTCATTATATTTAGAAGATCTTCAGTGTATGTGTTACTTCGGGACATTGTTGATCTCACCAATTCAAAGCTCTATTGTTTAATCAAGAAGGTATCTTCCTCATATACTTCAGATCTTAGTTAATTTTAGGTCTATGTACATCGATTATGCGGTTTAGTTGATATTGAGGTATCATCTACATACATATTGTTTGAATTCGTTAGATGTGGAATTTAGCTAAAATGTTTTTTTATTCTTAGTTCCGAAATGAGAGTAAAGATGAGAGGAGGTTACACATCGACATCCGGCTCTACTGGGACCCGTCATAGTAGACGTAACCAAGGCTTAGAGGCCACACCTGCATCAACACGGGGTAAAAATGCATCAAGACGAACTAAGAACGTGTTTGGGTCCTCCACTTTGACCCAACTCACACCGGGATCTAAAACCAGGAATCTAGTATAATTAATTTAGTTATATAGAACATACAACAAGCTTTTAAAAACAACTTTAAGCATGCCAACGGCCTAAAAGCCACCTTGGTAGAATGGTCCAAACATGGTTGCAGAGCTATTTCCTCTTCTGTCAAAACAAGCATAATACTTAGCCAAATTATGGTTCTTCTGGTTTTAGTAACATCATGTGCTTCTCGCGTGACTCCCACTTAAACCGACTTGGGCTTCAATTGGGCTTGTCTCACACTTAATTCTAATTGTACAGATCCAATGAAGATTAGTAGTTATGAAACTTGTTTATACATTGTTATATATATAAGTTGAGTACAGTGCTATGATTTTTATGTAAATATTAGTATAATAGGTAACTTTTAAGGTAATCTAAAACGATAATAGTACTATGATGTTTATGTAAACAAAATATCATGGACAGAGAATAATGATTTGCAAAACTTAAGACAAAAGAGACATCGATTTATTATTAATCCTTTAGATAGAGTTTTATTTTGTTTAGATAGAATTTGCAGAGACTTAATAGGAAGAATCGCTTATATAAAGACCATGATCTTGAATTGACGTTTATGGGAAATAAGTTCTTAAGGCCGCATTGTTTATTGGTGTTTTTATAAATTATTACTGTCATTGTGACAAAAATAAATATTAAAATTAAAAATTAAACTTTGGTTCGCACTCGAGTTTCAATTTTTCGTTTTGAAGATCAATTTATTTGGTTCAAAGTTTTTAATTTCGGTTAAATGTTTTTTTTTTCGGTTATGTTTTGGTTTTTCGGTTAATTTTAGCAAGTTCGATTCGGGTAATAGAGATATGTTTATGTGTATGAAATGAAAGTATAGAAATCAGGATAACACATTATTTATTTTATTTATTTAGTTATTGACATAATTATGTTTATGTGTATGATACGAAATCAATTTGCTATGCATTGCATGTAATCATTACCTACGCGGAAAATGTATAGAAATATGTTTATTAGACAACTCAAAAAAATTAATTTAAGAGACAAATTAATAATTTAATAACAGTAACTAAAACAATTTCATTTAAGTCACGCGTGGTTTGTGTTTCCCTCTCAACCCAAGATAAACCCTAATCCATATAAGAAAGGTTAAACCCTAGTGTTGTGTCGTTTCAACATTACACACTATTTTAAAAAACAATATATTAATCAAATATTTTATTAAAATAAATGAAAATCAAATTAATATTGACGTCAGATACGTCACACACATTTAAACATCATGAAAGACGAAACAATGTTTAATAACGACACACATTCATAATACATGACTAAAACCATTATATATAATACATACATAAATAATCCGTCATATTCTCATTATCTCCAGTTTAAAAAAAACTCAAAAAACATGAATCGCCTCCCAGAAGATGTAGAAGACGATCCAACAACTCTCTCACGGTTTCAAACCACAAAAAGGTACAAAACTATGTTGAAACTTATGAAGATTCAGCTAAAATGTTTGGAAGATTACCGTGAAATTGAAGTTCGAGTAATGGAGGTAGATGCGAAGATCTCCATGTTAGAGAAGATAAAAAATACTCCAAACTTTAATCTGGAAAAGGAGCTGAAGAGATTGAAAAAAGTAAAAGAATACACTGATAACGAAATCAGCCACACTCACCGCTACGAAATAGACTACAGAGCATCTGGTGNTAGGTTAAACAAATTTAGTTTTTTTTTTTTTTTTTTTTTTTGCTGGTGTGATTTATTTTTTATGTTTATGATTTTTTTTTAAAGTGATTCATGTTTAGTTGTTTTTTTATTATAAGTAACTTTGTACATATATAACTTTTTTTAACAGTATTATAAGTAAAGTTATAAGTTGCACATTTTACATAGAGGTAAATTAATAATAATATTAAAATAAAATAGTAGTAACAAACATAATTATAAAATTATATAGAATTTGGAACTTAATAATTTAAACAAAAAGACATACACAAAAATTACAAAAAAAGTTAACAATCATCAACTAACAACAACAACCAAAACAAACAACACAGAAAAAATCAAATGACAAAACGATCACCACCGATCATCTCCTCAAACACCCAAATTTCGTCTCCATCTTCCATCTTTAGCAGTAAATAAATAAAAACATTATAGATATCAAAGATGATTTTTTAAGTGTATAGTTAAACTTAATATTATATTAATTCAAGGAAGATTACAAACCGAATGAGGAGTTAAATCTGGTGATAAACGTTGGCCATGATAAATAAATCGAATAGAGTCATATTGTATGTTTTTATGTTTGCAATACCCAAGCATCAATTTCTTGATTCTTGTATAAACATTGATATTAAATTTATATTCGACTCCCTTGTTTATGTTTTTAATCAAAATTTTAAAAATAAAAATAAAAATATATATTAGAGGTTAAAATGTTTAAATATTTATTTGTCATGAAATAGAATAAAATAAACATGTTGGTTCACAAGCTTTAGACTCACCCTATTAACCTGATCGGTTTCAGGAGGTGGAGATCTCCTAGAAACACACGATTATGCAGTAGTAATCGATGAAGTCATTAAGAGAGAATAATGATGCTTGATATGTTTGAGAGAGAGAGAGAAACTTTTAGTACGAAAATGCATCGTTGACAAACAATAATTTATAGAAAAAGAAGAAACGTGTCGTTTATGGAAAACAATAACTTTATCTCTATTTTCCAAATTTCAAGAGCCATTAAAGTATGCTATAATAATCCCTAGTAGACTACGTTTTAGGTTACCATAATGATACCTTTGAATACATTGCATATTTGACAGATCTGAACATGTATTTAATACGATATTTTAAAAATAGTTTACAATATTTCTAAAAATCATTTAACAATCAATCTTCTATCTAAATCTATTTTGTCCTGAGTTAAAAAAAAAAATCTATTGTTTGGCGAATATCAACAATGGGATCACGAAGAACATAAGATATATTATCAAGTTTACCAGATCATCTTCGGGTCATAATAATATCTTTCTTACCTTTCAAAGATGCTTTAAAAACAAGCGTTCTATCTAAACTTTGGAAGAATATATGTTAGGAAACAACCAATATCTCTTTCAAAGAATCTCAGGTCGTGAAAGTTTCGGTCGCAGAAGATGAAGAAAACAGAATAGTCTCTAAGGCTTCGTTTATTTACTATACAATTGAGTGGGTGTCAAGATTCTCTGGTGAATGCATCAAAAGCTTTGAGTTTTTTCTCTCTAATCCGGTTGGTTTTGAATCAGGGATCAAGCTGTTGATCGACTTCGCGGTATCTAAACAAGTAAAGTATCTAATTCTTAATTTCTCAGACAATACTCAAAAAGTAATAGAAGAAAATGTGTTTCCATTACCACAAAGTTTTTATAATCTAAATTCTCTTGAGTCATTGAAGCTATTAGGTTGTGAATTTGATCCATCAAGGTTTTGGAATTCGAATTCAATAAAATATCTATGTTTTGGTTGGATGAATCTCAAGAATATAATGTCTTTCATATCAAGGTCTCCTATTTCAAAATATTTAACCATCAAAAATTGTTGGGACATTGGTCTTGAGATGATAACCGGATACAATAACCAGTTAACTGAGTTGATATTCGAGCATTGTGAATTCACCATGGAGTATACTACACTCAACTTGACAAATATTCATAGTTTCAAGCACATTGGCAAATTTCACTACTTTCAATTCATAGAAGCAAATAGAATGATGAAAGAAGCATATATGGATTTCGCAAAAGAAACTGAATATGATGACATGACAGGAACACATATTTATAGTATGCTTTATGATATGTCATCAACCAAGATGTTAACAGTATGTCCATTTCTTATTTAGATGATTCAAGAAAGTGATGATCTGACTCGTTTACAAGCACCAATGGAAACAAAATATTTGGTTATAAAGACAAATGTGCAACCAAATGAATTTGTTGGTATTAGATCCACGATCAATAGTTGCCAGATTTAGAAATACTGAAATTTGTTATGATTCCTCCAAGACCGATCTTAGCTACAACTTTTCAGGTTAATTTAGAGAATTATTGGAGTCTTAACACACATGTGTTTGAAATCAACTTTAAAAGTCGTGGAAGTTAAAAATTTTAGTGGAGGGTTTAGTGAAGTATTAATGTTGCAATATTTGATTAAGCATGGTCTTGTGTTAGAAAGAGTTGAGCTTCACTTGTCACGTGGATTAGAAGATGGTAAAAAGATTTTCGCTCGTGCTGCTGCTGAATTGATAGGATGTAAGTTTGTGAGAGGTTCAAAACAACTAAGGGTCGTTATGCATAATGTTTGAAGAAAATGGTCAATATTGAACAAGATGTTATTGTAAATGTTTTAATATAATGAATTTTGTTTTCTTCTACTATGTTTCTTCAAATCTATTGTATTTTTGAAATTATCTCTCTCTTTATCTATCTCTCTCTCTCTATCAAGTTACATTTGGAAAGAGAAAAAGGTATTGGAACCAAAAAGGTATGATTGAGTAATTTTGGAAAGAGACGTGTGGCTTGTGTTTCATTTGATTAGACAACAAATTTGGTGTACCGAGGTACAAAAGGGTGTACAGGTCACCCTTTTTGGTAAACAAATTTTTTTGTTTTTTTTTATGAAACCAATATTGACAACAATATGGTATCCTAAACCTTAAACCCTAAATGCTTAAAAAATGTTTAGTTTTCATATTTAAGTTGTTTAATTTTAAATCGTAAACATTAACACTAGACCCTAAACTTATATAAATCCTTTGAAGCTGTAACTAATATATATTACTCAAACTCATCTAATACACTTTATATATCATTTAAATATACATGCAACAACTTTTGACAGTTAACTTATTAAGTTGTTTAGTTTTCACATTTGTGTTGTTTAATTTCAAATTCGTAAACCTTAACACTAGACCCTAAACTGATTTTTCCGTAATATAAAAACTGACCAATGAGCTGATGAGGCGGAGATAGTAAACGAGATGCAACATACACCGTTGGATATTTTTATACAACTTAATTCATTCAATCTGAGCCGTTGTTTCCTTTCGAGTTGCTTTTGCTGGGAAATTGAAAATTTCTCTAAAATAACATAATCCTTGATTTTTTTATTTAGTTTCTAATTCTAAACCTAATCTATCTTTGACAAAAAAAACTAATCTCTCATCCCCATCGTCTTAACTCTAAACATAATCTGCAACACTCGTTACATATTTCTCATATGGAGAAGTCATGGATTTGGCTGCAAAGATATCATCTACATAGATCTCTCGAGAAATACTTTCATTCGCCGATTGAAATAGTTATGTTAACTTCTTTTTTTCGATATAACATATAGGGCTAGTCCCGAGTACCCAGAAGGAGCAACCAATTTCGTAAACTCATCAGCAACAAGATTGGGTAATCTGACTGAAATGCTTTGCCCATGTAGAGATTGCCGAAATTTATGCCATCAAAAATTAGAAAACATAGTTGATCATCTAGTAATTAGGGGTATGGATACGAAGTTTAAGAGTTTTACTTGGAGTATTTATGGTGAACGAAGGTTTGTTACAAAGGACACTACTATTGATTCCGAAAATAAGGCATTTGATTTGTTCAAGACTGCATATTTTATGGATGATGGACCAATAGAAGAATCTGAGTTCATGAAAAAATTAAAAGAAGCTGCAACTCCATTGTACCAAAATTGCATCAAATATTCAAAGGTTTCGGCAATCATGGGACTATACAGAGTTAAAGTTAAGAGTGGTATATCAGAGAACTACTTTGATCAGCTATTGCTCTTAATTCATGACATGCTACCTGAAGAAAATGTTCTTACGAAGAGTACCGATGGTATTCAGAAAGTTCCTGAAGATATTTGGTTTCGATTACGATAATATTCATGCTTGCAAAAATGATTGCGTACTCTTTAGGAAGGAGTTTGAAGAGTTAGAAAGTTGTCCAAGATGAAAATTTCAAGATGGGAAATAGATAAACACAGTAATGAGATTAAGGTAGGGATTCCAGCAAAGATATTTAGATATTTTTAATCAAGGATAGATTTAGGAGGATGTTCATATCTAAAAAGATGGCGGAAGATGTGCGTTGGCATTCTACCAATGCTACCGGTGATGGTACAATGCGACACCCTGTTCATTCTATCACTTGGGCACAAGTGAACAAGTCATAGCCAGACTTTACTTCTGAACCAAGGAATCTTAGACTTGGACTTTATACAGATGGGATGAACCCTTTCTCTCTTCAAAACACCAATTACAGCAATTGGCCAGTGTTGTTAGTGAACTATAACACTCCTCCAACAATGTGTATGAAGGATGAGAACATAACATTGAATATGTTGATCCCTGGTCCAACAGCTCCTAGTAATAACATAGACTTTTACTTAGAACCATTAATAGACGATTAAAAAGATATATGGACTTAAGGTATTCAAATGTATGACTCATTTGCTAAGGAAAATTTCACACTTGGAGCCTTAGTGCTTTGGACTATCAGTGATTATCCAGCATTAGGGACACTGTCTGGATGTAAAGTGAAGGGGACACAAGCTTGAAATGTATGTGGAAAGGATACACCTGTTAGGTGGCTGAAGTTTAGCCGGAAGTATGTATATATGGGAAATAGAAAAAGACTACCTCCAGGCCATCATTACAGATATAAGAAATCTTGGTTTGACAACACTATTGAAGATGGGAATGCTATTAGGATACAAACTGGTGATAAAAAATATGAAATTTTAAAAGTGTTTAAGAATGATTTTGGAAGACTTCTGCAGAAAAAAACGAAAAAGATTTGTTTGATGATGAGATTGTTCAAGAAGAAGAATACGGAGAATCAAATGATCTATGGTGATGGAAGAAGAGATCAATATTCTTTGAACTCCCTTACTGGAAGGTAAATCAGACTAACTAAACTACATTCTCTGGTTGTTGTATTATAATAGTCTTAACGTTTAAATGACTCCTGTGTTAGGATATGCATGTTCGTCACAATATTGATGTGATGCACGTTGAAAAGAATGTGTCAGATGCTCTTTTGTATCTACTCATGCAAAACGCTAAGCCAAAAGATGGGTTAAAGGTGCAACAAGACTTAGAAGATATTGGAATCATATATCACTTGCACCCAGAAGTTATGGGAAAGAAAACTTACTTACCTCCAGCAACCTATTGGTTATCGAAGTCAGAGAAGATCATTTTCTGCAAAAAGGTTATCTAATTTCAGAGTTCCTGATGGTTATTGTGGTAATACTACAAATAGTGTTTCTGTTAACCCTCAAAATATAGGTAGTTTGAAGTCTCATGATCATCATGTGCTAATACAGAATTTGTTACTAGTTTCCGTAAGAGATTTGTTACATAGAGCACCTAGGAATGCCATAAACAGATTATGCAATTACTTCAACATATTGTGTCAACGTATCATTGACCTGGAAAAACTTATATCAATGGAAACAGAGTTTGTGGAAACAATGTGTCAACTAGAGCGGTTCTTCCCCTCATCCCTTTTTGATATAATGTTCCACCTTCCCATACATCTATCTAAGGAGGCACGCCTGGGAGGACCAGTACACTTTCGATGGATGTATCCTTTCGAAAGGTTTGATGTACTCGTTTTCTTCAATTTATCTTGTGTAATGATGATTGACTACCATTCATATATTTTGACTGAGTTATAGATACATTAAAATACTAAAGGCTTACATGAAGAATCATGCAAGGCCAGAAGGATGTATGGCTGAGGGGTATTTAGTCTGAGAATGCATTGCATTTTGAGTTCCTGCAAAATTCAGTTCCGGTTCAAGAAGCAGTTAACCGGAACGAAGATATTGAGGATGATGGAATGGTGGTGAAGGTAGACCACTAAAAAGGGTGTACATGTCACCTTTTCTGACAAAGATAGAGACATTGCACATCGCTAGGTGCTGATGAACATGGCTTCTATGGATCCTTACGTGCACTAAGAAGTAACCCATTCTGTTAATAAGGATGTCAATTACAACTTTATAAAGCACATTGTTTTTTATTGTCAAATCAGAATGCATTTCGAAGAATTACAAGCTACTAATGATATATGTACTAGAAATGAAACGTTGTTGTGGAAGAATCATACTGAGCATTTTGCACAATGGGTGAATATGAAGGTTACATCTTAACCAAAGTTTATGTTCATTAGTTATTTGATTAGAACATGAATCATTGCCAATTATTTGAATGTGTCACAAGTTGCGTCTTGGTTTATCTGAGTTATTGTCTTCGTTGCCAATTATTGAAATGTGTCACTGGTTGCTTCTTTGTTTATTTGATTGGAACATGATTTGTGAATTTAAAATTTCTTCAGGCCAGGTTTTATTTTTTTAAAAAGACGGATATTTGTTGTTCAGAGTTAGAGTATTCATTGCCAATTATTGAAATGTGTCACTAGTTTCTTCTTGGTCTATCTATGTCTGATGTTTTCCCTGATTTAGATTAAATCAGACGCAACACAAAGGTATTCTAAGGAGATAAGGTTGTTGAAATTTGGACCAAGAAATTTTTCTTTAGCACATAAAAGATTCATCAGTAATGGGCATAGATTTCATACAAATGCGGTTAAGAGGAAGACACAAAACAGTGGAGTAACTTATGAAGCGTATAGTATGTGTCGATCGAGTGCACGAGATATAAGACAAGTAGCTGCTATGCTTTCATATTATGGAGTTATAAAAGAGATTTTACTTCTTGAATACCACATGTTCAAAGTACCATTGTTTAGATGCAATTGGGAAAACAAAGGTAATGGTGTGAAGGAAGAAAATGGTTTCACTCTTGTGAACCTAAATATGAACCAATCAGCATATTTGAAAGATCCATTTATTTTACCTACTCAAGCAAAACAAGTTTTCTACTCTAGGGAAGATGATTCTTCAAATTGGTATGTTGTAATGAGAGCACCGCCAAGAGGATATCATGAGTTAGAAACAGAGGAGGATTTAGATGACGCACCATTGCCTATCTAAGAAATAGATGATGGAGAAAGTGAAGATGTTGATGATGGTAGTATATATGTTAGGAATGATTGTGAAGGGTTATTGGTAGTAGATTAAAATAGGCTTGGTGATGTTTGATAGGTTTTATGGTTTTTATTGGTTGATTCTGTACATTATGGAAATGCCCCTCTTTTGTAAACATGAAAATGTTGTATGGATATAATAAAATAATTTAAATTTTATTTTATTTTTATTTGACAAACAATTCAAAAATATATTATAATTACAACACAATAATAACACAAATAATTTGCTATCTTTATAGAACAAAATGTTATAGATGCAATCCAATTAAAATACAAATCAAACGCTACTGAATATGTAAACTAAAGCTACTATTAAAAACCTTTCATAACAAATATACAACACTATTATAAAAATAAACAATTGCATCTTCAACAGCGCTATCGTAACTTGAATAATTATACCATACATTAAATCTGCTTTCTAAAGTGTCCAACCTATAACGACGGGCGCTATCAGAGTGTTTAATTAACCGCTATGCTATCCTACGATGGCGTTTTTCGACCGCTAAGGAAAGGCATATTTCTTGTAGTGTACAACTAAATAGTTCTCATAACATAGACAACATTGCACATCATACATATGACTCTTAATGTCACCACTTTGACTGACATATAAAGCCCTCGACAAAGATAGGCAAATATAGGAAGTCAATGATGTGTAGTCTCAAAAAAGTGTGGGATTAGAGATACTGCATAAATGGATTCAATTCGATATTACTCATAAACTAAAACAAAATAAGGTCTACAAAACATTCTTTACCTCATCTGGACAAACGCCTTCACCCGAATTTTTAAATTTTTTTTATAGACTGCCCTTTTCCTTTCCTTCAATTAACTGTCCATAAGTCCCAACCCGATCGCAAAACAGGCAAAAAAAACTTTCGTTTATAACTCGAACAAGATAATAGTTGTAGCAAAGCAAGTCAAGGCAAAATGTTTATTCTGAAAACTCACATTGTGGAACAATCACATGATACAAAAGCTGTAGAGAAGACAACAAACCCAAGATCCTTACATCATATAGATGCTTGGGTAGGTTCATCAGCATCCATCCCTAAAGAAGCTTGATCAAAACCTTTAACCAAAGTATTGACAAACTCAGCTGGAGAAACACCATGAGCAGACTGACACTTCACATATGACACTATTGTGTTTCCTATATCAAGAAAAGTCTTTGCATATGCTATTTGTTCCCTAGGCTTCGGAACTGCAAGCAAAGGTCTTTTCAGCCAAACAGAAGTGGCTTTTTCATTGCTAATACAATCAATTTAAGTGTTCCAAGTTCCTACATAATTTGACTCATTAAATTCTAAACGGGAGAGTTGCATTTACTTCATCATTCAAAACTAATGGACTTATCAAAGTAACATTGATGAAGCAGGTGATTACCTTTCTGGTGCAGGTTCTCAAATTCGCTTAAAATTTTGGAGAATTTGTCAGAATAAATTATCGTCAAATCATCTTTAGACTCTGCAAAATTTAAAACCAAATAGGTTAAATAAGCAAATGAACATAGAGAATACCGAATAAGAAAGTGAGGAAAGCTTCTGTGTGAACCGCTGATTTTGTTGATTAGAGCAAGATATTGAGATCTGAAAACCCTCCGATCAGAAATACCCTATTCTTCTTCCTAAGTCGGAGGCTCTTCAATTCGGACAGAACTAGCGACACTCTTATTCTACTTCTCTTTCTCCTTCTTCCCATACATTAACTGTTCTGACTCATCAGATTCTCTCCTTGTTGTTTCTGATTCTCGCTTTACCATCGTTCTCATGATGATTCAACAAAGGAAAAGAAAAGTAGAAGCTAACGGTTTAGTTTTGAAGGTGGTTGGGTTCACTAAATAGAGTTTAGGGTTTAGTTTAGAAGGTGGTATTTATGAGAATCTCCCTTAAAAAATTAGGTATAGAAATTTTGAGTATTTTTTTCTTTCTATCTTGTTAAACTCTTAAATTGGTTGTCAAAAAGAAAACTATATACAATATATTCTAAAAAACGGAGGCATGTAATGGAGTATTTCGCAGTTACGATGTAATATTACGAGGCGTGTAATGATGTCATATGTTACCGAGGTAAGAATAAATCAACATTTTTGTATATGTACGGTTTTCTTTAAAGTAGCCTTTAACTCAGCCTTTATGTGTCTGTAAACCAGCCTAGAATAACAAGGAACCCAATCCTAATAATAAAACAGTAACTACATATCTTAGACATGTGAAATATGACTGAGCACTAATATTGATAAATTATTAGGATCTAGGCAAATGATGCTTTTTACGCAGTATGAGGCTATGATGTGATATTACTTTGCCGAGGTCAAACCCTATGCGGAAATTCTCAATCGTGACAAAAATATCTGACGTTGACGCGATGATTCTCCCTCTCTTTATTGAAAACGTAAAACATCTTTCTTTAAAAATTACAAAATCTTTATGAGTAACTTTATGTTTTAAAAATATTAAATCTAAAACATCCATTAAAAAAGATTCAGAGGGACTACATTTTATATTGGCTCTTTCTTTGAAAACACCAAATCTAGTACGTTTTAAATTCTTCAAAATTGTATACATAAATCTCTTTATAATGGCTAGGTCCTAAACAGGGTCTTCTCGTGTGTCAACAAGATCTCTATCTCCTCAACCAATTTTTATGAACAAAATTACACTCAAAGTCGGGTATCAGTATGAATTTGTGATGAGTGTTCCTACATGTGCGAAGAAAATAATGGATAAGTATTGTAAATTCACAAATATTGATCCTGGCATGGTTTGCTTCATTTATGGCAACAAGCAACTCAGACCTATGGATACTCTTCTTTCGGTTATTTCACTCGCTTTTGTATTTAATAAATTTGTTTAAATCCATTATATCTAGAACTAATATTGTGATGTTTTAAATTTTTTCCAGTTAATGATGGAAGAAGGTGACGAGATTTATGTGGTCTTGGAGTAGTTTGATGGTGCTATGTATGTTTGATTTTCTGTTGTTATCTGAATATGTTATTCTTTTTTTAGCATTAGCCGTTTGAATTTTAATTTTGTTCTGAATATTTAAAATTCGTAATTCCAGTATTTTATGCAACCTCTTAAATTTTTAACCACGATTATAACTCATTAGTAAATTAATAATAACTCCGTCGGAAAATAAAGAACATAACTCAGAAATACACATAGAAAAACAAGGCCTTTAGTAAGATAACTTCACTTAGAGAACAAGAAACATTATATTGGTAAGAGAAACATAATTTTGAAGACTACAAAACACTTTATAATAACCTAGTCAAATGATAATCAATAACTCAGTCGTATCAAAAACATCAAAATCCATAAATATGTTTCACATTATGTCCACTCTTATTACTTTACCGACGTAAAAAAATAGTTTAAGAGGCGGGGGTACGCAAAATTGTGACTCTTATTACGCAGTTATTATGTCAGCTATTATGTCATAGTATTAGGCAGCTATGACTCGATGATTTTCTCCCTATATCTCTTCCACAGATAATTTGATCTTACGAGGCATGTAATGAGGCGAGAATACGAAAAATCATGACTCTTCTATTTAGTATATTAAAAATTATGTGACTTTGAAGCGACGATTATCTCTCTATTTATTTCTATGTTTCTCGATTTATTTTCTCACAACTTCTCAATCTCTCTCTTAACTCGGTCAAATGATAAACAATAACTTAGCCGTTTCGTGTATTATCTTTGAAAACATAACCTATTCGTATAATATCGATAAATTTTTATAACCGAGGCAAATGATGTCTTACTATGCAGCTATTATGGGATAATACGTTTCGGAGGTCAACCTTTATTCTCATTACGCAATTATTATCTCAGCTAGTATGTCATAGTATTAAGCAGCTATGATGCGACGATGAATACAATCTCTCTATGTCCCATGGAAAATGTGTCTTTATGAGGCGTGTAATGATGTCTTATTACGTCTCCAAGACAAAAAATTGAAGAGGCGGGAATACAAAAAATCGTGCCTCTTCGATTAATATTCAAATTATTTGACATAGCTACACCATTCAAATCTATAAATCAGCTATTCAAAGTAACTCAGCCTTATTGAAATCAGAACTCAGCATTCATGTACTCAGCGGCTGTGATTACGTGCGCACATGGTAATTAGTTTATCTAATATGTTTTTTTAAAACAACCATAATTATCAAAATCTCCATATCAAAATTATCATCAATACTCTTTTCTAAACTAAGAATTAAAAAAATTATATAAACCAGTAGCTTCATTAGTCTCTTCCAACTCTCAATTTTCAGTTAAGAATAGAGTATTGCGGATAATATTTCTAATTATGGTTTTGTTCCACATCTGCAATACATTGTGAACAACAATTTACAATATAAAACTAAATAACTAACTGTAAACGAATATAAGTCTGAATTTTTTAAAAAATCAGCAATACAATAAGTGAATACGTAAGAGTATCTCCATCAAGGTAGAGATTCTTAATAATATATTTATTAATAAATATTAGGAAAGGAACAGAGTGAAGCAATAAGTGGTTCTAGAATAGGAAGTTGAACTTGAATTCATGAATTAAATAACAATAAACGAAAATATGTCTGAATTGTTTTTTAAAAGTCAGCAATACAATAAGTAAATATGTAAGAGTATCTTCATCAAGGTATCAAGAGTTTCTTAATAATATATTTATTAATAAATATTAGGAAAGGAACAACGTGAAGCAAGAAGTAGTTCTAGAATAGGAAGTTGAATTGCAGTCTCTCCTTGCCCTTTTAGATGATGTTGCATCCAACACCTTCATGTGAAATATCGTTGTATCGAACGTTGGTTCTATTATTTATTTCTAGTTCCATGAGAGTCATCTTTCTGAATTGAAGAGTAGGTGAAGGATACTTGTACCTAAAGGACGTATCTTGATCGATTGTATGGATGAAATGGGTATTCTGGAGTATGGCCAAGTCTACATTCGTGTTACCCTCACTAAAGCGGAACTTGAATCTCGTGAACAGAGGTATTTCCACAAGATTGATGAGGAAACATGTGTGGTAATTGGGAAATTAGTCGTTAAAAAAAACACATATCTTCACCCTGGAGACATCAGAGTTTTTAAAGCAATATATGAAGTCAAGTTTGAGCAAAATTGATTTCTTGATGAGGACAACCTGTAGGGATGAGAACAGGTTGGTTATTGAAGTGCGTAAAACCATTCTTATTCCTTTATGTCCGGTGTCTATTGTTGAATGCATTCTTCAATTGTTTGTTAAATGACCAACTTTAGTCCTCGCGTATGTTGTCCAACATATAGAGTGATAAGGTAGGTTTTTCATTTTGCAACACCGAATGATCAATTTCTTCATGTGTATGAACACTTAAAATAAATATATCTTGGATTCCCTTATTCAAAATTTTAAACAATATTTTATTTGTAATATGAAGTAAAAGAACTAGACTAAATGTTATTTTGATAAAATAAATTTGGCTAAAAACAGACAAAGTATACCTCCTGGTCAATGAGTTTGAGAATCACTCTCGTTTTCTGTTCCGATTCGGGTGTCAGTGATCTCCTTGATATATAGGATTCTGCAGTTGTAATCGAAGAACTAAAGATTTGAAATAGGTTGAAGATATATTTTAGAGAGATAGATAAACTTTCAGTGTAAAAGATACATGATGGATAAACGGTAATTTATATCTAAAAATTCACTTAGAACAAGAAAAACATATTGGTTAGTTTCTCAACACTATTTATTGAGCTCGATTAAACCAAAACATAATTTTGAAAACTACGGAAACACTTTATATTTGGTGAAGCAACACCTCTGAAAAATGCATAGATGAAAATTTGAAACTGATTACTTTAGTTAGACATACATAAAGGAAAACCCATAATTTAATAATATAACTCAGTCGTAACATTAAAAATAATGCAGCCGATCGATAAATAATAGCTTAGCAATTTCATATATTAGCCTGTAAACATAACTCAGTCGTACACTATCGAGAAAATTTCATAAATAATCAAACCAATAGTTTATGAAAAATTTATGATTCATATTCAAACAGAACTCAACCATAATTTAGTCAGATATTATATGAAATGAAAATAATAATATTAAAACAATTTAATTTTACTAAATAATCATATTACAATTCAACTTCATATAGTAGATAACAACTCAATGTTCTCGTAATAATTAAAAAAAAGTCTGAATTTGAAAAGCTCTCGTGATTTGAAAAGCTTCACGGTAAAAATATGACAAGATGGTGACTCGCTTATTTCACTCACTTTTGTATTTAATATATTTGTTTAAATCCATTATATCTGGAATTGATATTGTGATGTTTAAAATTTTTTTCATTTAATAATGGAAGACGGTGAAGAGATTCATGTGGTCTTGGAGTAGTTTTATGGTGGTATGTATGTTTGATTGTTCTGTTGTCTGAATATGTTATTCTGTTTTTTTAGCATTAGCTGTTCGTATTTTAATTTTGCTCAGAATATTTAGAATTCATAATTCCAATATTTTATGCAACTTCTTAAAATTATAACCACGATTATAACTCATTCAAAAATTAATAATAACTTAGTCGTCAGGTAAACATAACTCAGTCATAAATCAAAGAATATAACTTATAAATACACAAAGAAAAAAGTCCACTAGGCCATCTCCAACCAAACTACAAAAATATACCATTTTAGTGTTGTGCTACAGTACTGCGCCAAATTTGGTGCGACACTATTCACAACGCTATACATTGTTCATTATTAAAAAAAAATCAGGAAAATAAGAAAAATAATAAAATAAAAAATGATAAAATAATATATATAACAACATTTTTATATAAATTATTATGTTTTTTTCAAAATTATTAAATAATAAGTATATGTAAATTATTAATATAATAATAGAAAATATATTTTTAGTGTGATATTTGGTGTTATGGTTGGAGATGAAAAAATTTTAGTGCTAAAACTACACTATTTTAGTGCAATTTCAACATTATAATAATGTTTATGGTTGGAGAAGAAACAATATATATGTAAGAGAAACATAATTTCTAAAACTATAGAAACACTTTCTAATAACTCAGTCGTATCATAAAAACATCCAAATCCATAAATCAGTTTCACATTATACCCACTCTTATTACTTTACTAAGGTAAAAAAGGTTGAAAAGGCGGGAATACAAAACATCCAAATCCATATATCAGTTTTACATTATGTCCACACTCTCTCTCTCTCTATTTATTTCTTTGTTTCTCTCTTACTTTGCTCACAAATCCAGAGTCTCTATCTTAATTTTTCTTTCTCGAACTGCAGTAATCAAACAGAACTCAGCCCAAACTAATGTCGTTAAATTTTAATGAACAAGGCAAATGATGTCTTATTACGCAACTAGTATTTTATATTACAAGGCAAACATAAAGTAACAAACATAACTCAATCTGAACATTTATTAGCCAAGTCAATCAGTCATCGAGTCACACGCAAAAGTCAATGATCGATCCACTTTGAGCACTAGATCGATCCAAGGGATCGATCCGATTGATCCATTTTTCAACGTTGGATCGATCCGCACCTTAACGCCAAGATCAATCCACATGCTTGAACCGTCACCAACCCGTTCTTTGAAGTTTTGATCAAACCGAGCAACGCCCATTCGAACCATTTGAAGTGTTTTTGAAGTCGAACTAGCCACCTCCCACTCAAAGACCTAATATCACCTCCATCACTTCTCTTACACGCCCACACCCCCATCACACCAATGTCCCCTCTTTAATGCTCCTCCACTTGCACCATCTTTACTCCTCCACCACAACCTTCCACTCACCACCACTTCTTCAAAAATCGCATATAGCTCTATAGAAAGAGAGAGAGAGAAAGAGTAGACCTCGAAAGCTCCCAAAGACGTTCGAACATTAGGTAGGGAAAAAAAATTGCAATGGAGGATGAGAATATCAGTGAGGATCCTACGTATTAGGTGGCTGACGAGATGAGTACTGAGATTCAGGAGTATTATGCTGAATTCGGGGGTTCGATAGTGCAAGAGGGAACTTCCCGGATGGAGGTTGAGGAAAGTTCTGACCCTCTCTACCTAGAATCACTTCGTTCCCAAAACTTCAAAGGGACTTGGTTCCCTTATAATCCAACGATGGGAGCTTTGGGAATAGCAAAGGATATGTCACACCTCTTCAAGGCTACAAGCCTCGAGAAGCTCATGACCTCTCACTACGATGGGTACAAGGAAGAGACCTTCCACTTCCTTGCCTCAATCGAGTTGCACTTCAGTGATGATGATATGATGGGATACATCACGTTCCCAGTGAGAGGAAAAAACTATGAACTTTCGGTGGTGGACTTGAACCGCCTCTATGGATTCTTCGACGATGGGAATGTTGATGAGCACCCTCAGTATGTTAAGGAAGAGCTGTCTGCGCTGTGGACAACTATAGGTGTTGGAACCTATGGTCCAGGGAAATTCAAATGCACGAGGATAAGAAACCCGGTCTTGAGGTAATTTCATAAGGCGATTGCAAACACCATATTTGCAAGGGGGATGACGGGACATGTCACTAATGGAGAAATGGGAATGATAGTTACAGCTTTAAAGCCCACACTGCAATACACATCTGATAGACGTCCAATGGAAGGAGATAGAGTTAACTCTAGCCTGTCTTGGATCTTAGTAAACAATTGATGTGGTATAGATAATGGACGAAGACAGCTTATGGAAAGGGAGTCTGCGTGACTTTGACAGTTGGGGGAATTGTCACACCTATCCTGACAGCCTGCAATGTTCCTTTGGAAGGTAAAGGTGACTCGGCAAGGCTAATTGACCTGACCTACTTGAAGAACTCTCATTTCTTTGAAGGATCAACTAGTGATCCAAAGTAAAGTTTCATTCCTAAGCTTGGGAGCTGCACTCCTATCACTCCCCAACGAGAAGGTCACAACAATAAGGAAGGGGAACAACATAAACTTCCAACCAAGAGCTGAAGTTCTGATATCTTACCAGCACAAGGAAGGAGAGGAAGAAGCTACAGAAGCGAATGCTGAAGGGACAGAAGCTCCGGCTGATGAGGGGATAAATGAACCTGAATATTACCATTTCGAAGAAACCCCAACAACAAGACAGGGGAGGATCTTGGTAACAGCTCATAAAAATATCAGGAAACTTCAAAAATAGAACAAGTTCCAAGACAGCTACCTCACCAGGAAGTTCAAGGAGATGACCTCTCAGACTAAGAAGCTCACCTTGAAGCTCAACAAGGCCACATCCTCGAAAAAGCAAGGGTCCCCCAAACTCTTAGAAAGAATCAAGTCCATCACCAACAGTCCAAGGCAACCACGAGTTGAGAAACCTCACCGCCACTCCTCTGCAGATCCTGAAACAACACAGAGGAGAAAGAGACACCACTCCGAAAGAGAGAACCCTGGGTCAATTATCCAATGAACTATTCAACAAGCTCAGTTAATTCAACAACATCAGGAAATTCAGCAGCATCAAGAACTTCAACCGCAACAATAAGAAGCACATGATGCATACCCGGGATACCATGATATGATGCATGAGTATTTTCCTTGAGAATACTCCACACCTTTCGTGGTCTATCCCAATCCCACCCTTCATTGTATAATCCGCTTGTTGTGCTTCGTTTCTGTTTGCTATGTTTGCTTGCTGTTTTTGATTGTTGTCTAAGTTTAAAATATTTTTCTGTTTTCACTATCATATCCTTCCTTGAGTCCAATCTTGAACTTGGATTACACAGAGACTGTGTAATTCAGGTTTGGGGGAGGATTCAGAGGACCTTCTATTAATGAAATTTCCTTGTTTGTTCCCGTGTCTCCACTTTGCATTGCATTTACAAAGCATTTATTAGCATAAAAAAAAAAAAAAAATTTCGAAAATCCTTCTTCAAAAACAGAGTGTCATTATAGTTGCATTCCATGTAGTTGCATATAGGATGTTGCATTTTCATGTAAGTTGCATCAGCATAGGGAACTAGGAAGATGATAACCTTGTAAGTATGTTGTTTTCTCAAAAAATGTTAGTGCCCTGGTTATTAGTTGTCTAATGCATCTTAAAATTGCATGTAGTAAAACTACACCTTGCTTGGAATGTGAACTTACATGATCATTTTTCTTCTGAAGCATGCTATGATTTGAAGTTTGTTCCTATCTATTAGAACGTGTTAGGTTTGAACTGACAGGAATAGGGTCTCATGTAGTTCTAGTCCATGCTTTTTGGACTAGATAGGACTAGGTTGGATTCAATTTTGAATGTTGGTTTGGGTTGAAACAAATGAAAAGGGTATTGGTAGTTGGTAAAAAGGGAAGTGTTAAGAAAAAACCTTAGGAGAGAAATGAAAAGAAAAAAAGAATCAGAATATGCTAGTGAAATGTTTGGGGGAACAATAGTGTGCAAAAGAAGTATGGCTACTGAAAAATTAGAAAAGTTATATGACAATGAATTCAAAAGGGTCAAACCCAAAGGATAGTGTAAACAAAAAGGTGTAAGGTCATAAGTGTTTAAGTAAAAATGTTCCTGAAACAGCTAGAAGCATCTAAGAAGCAAGTCTCTCCTATGTGTAACAAAGAAAAAGATGAAAAATGGGGAATGTGAATGGGTATGATCACTTTGAGTTTCAAAAGGGTAGATTTAGGACTCCTTACTGGGTAGAATTAGGAAACTTAGGTTTCATTAGCATTGGGTAGATGGGGTTCTATTTCTGTATGCATCTAAGTGTTCTTACCTTTAGCCTTCTGCTAAAGCTCATTCCCTTTTGAGAGAACCTTTATTTTGAATTACTAACCATTGCATGAAGGGGTCATCTTTACCCCTTGACCTGTCCTTGAGCAAATGAGGTCATTGAAGGCACATGACTTGATCCATGGTTCCTGATTAATGAATGTTAAAGGAGCAAACGTATTTGAATGCATTGTGGAAGTTGGAATTGGTCTATGATGAACTGTGATGAGTATGGCTAAGGTTTTTAAGTAGGATAAGCTTGGGACTGCATTTTAGAACTAGTAACCAGGACATTAATATTACTTGTGTTAGCAGCATGTTTTGGTTCTGAATTCCCACTTCCAAACCTTACTCCCAGACTTCTGAATAACTTGCTTGAAGGAAAGCAAGGATTTAGTTTGGGGGAGTTGATGACTCTGAATTTTCATGGTTTTTACAAGTCATTTAGCATCAATTTTGAGGTCTTTAGACGGGCATACATCACATTTGTAGTTGATTTCAGTAAGTTTGTGTTTTTTAGGACTTTTGCATTAGAATTCACATATGCACGCATTTTGAAGATTTTTCAGGACTTTCAGGAGTTTTTAGGAAGGTTTTGTGAGAATTAAGAAAAGAGCATAAAATATGGAATGGACCAGCACGAAGGCCTGGATCGATCGCAACACAAGGCTAGATCGATCCCAAGCTTCACACTGGATCGATCTAAGTACAACATTTGGATCAATCTCAGCTCACTTCTGGATCGATCCAACACTAAACACCAGATCGATCCCACACTCAACACTGGATCGATCCCAGCTTCAACCTGGATCGATCCAGATCAATCCTGCATCAGTACCTGGATTGATCCCAGCTTCTACCTGGATCGACCTCAAGCACCCACATGGATCGATCTCCACTCCAATTTCAGATCGATCTCACTCAAGCCACATACAAGCTGGATCGATCTTAGCTCAACTTGTGGATCGATCTCATTCAAGCGTCCCCAACTCGGATTGATCTTGCACTCTTCTCAACTCGATTCAAACACGCTTCGACCCGACCAACTCATTTTTGGAGTGGACCTGGCCCAAGATCCGAGCCAATGATTATTTTTTGTCTTTAGTGCGATTTAGGACTTTTCTCTTAACATTATAAAAGCCCTAATTCGCCTCCTTTCCAAAAGACTTGTTTTTCTTTCCTTTTTAGGTTTTTGTCTTAGGTTTTCATTTCCTTTGTTGTTCTTCATGTTCTTGGTGTAAAAACCTAGAATCTTATAAGTTTATGCTAATCTACTGCTTTCTTTTACTTTCCTGCTTAGTTTTAGGTTATTGTTCACTTGGTGCATGTTGATCTTTCATTTTTGTTTTTAATCTTCTGTTTTAAGCTTTGATCATTTTCTGGGTTTGTTACTGTTCCATTGTTGTTCTTGCTTTTCTGGGTTTGAGTTCTTACTTTTCTTGTTATTCTTCATCTGTTTAACCTTTGATCATCATGTTTAGTTTTGAAGTTGTCATTTCTGTTTTTTCTTTTTTCATTTCCATGAGTAGTGAGTAGTTTCTTGAAGTTCATGAGGATGGGGTAGACTAGGGTTGATGTCATGACCTCGCCTTATGCACCTAAGCTTGTTTGAATATACATCCCTTCTTTTTCATTGTGCTTAATGCTGGTTTCTTTCACGCCAATCGAAATATGATCTTGGACATTCCAGCGCCCGAAAAGAGTTCAATGGAAAGTCCGATCATGGTGATTTCAAAGATTATTCTATCCTTACACAAACCCCTAGATTCTTAGGATATGCATCTCAGCCTAGGGGGTTGGATGACTAGGGGGCTTTTTGGCTTTGGTAGATTGGTTCTTAATGCCTTCTAGGTAGTGTACCGTTAACGGGAATAAGGTCTGGTAATTGCTTAGGTTGATTCCATTTATCAAGGGATTGGACTTGGTTACTTATGAACCTATCGTCTAGGGATAGCTCACTGTTGTTTGAGGTATGTTAGGTGCTTAGATAGATTGGGATGGATCTCTGGTTGATTACACTTTGTCCTCAGGAACTGCTTCACACTTGTTTACATCTTTCACCTTCTCTGCTTTTACTCTGTTTCTACCTTTTATCATTTTTAGTCTTTTATGCTCTGTGTTTTGTTTATGCTCTTTACTTCCAGCATGTTTAATTTCACTTAGGACTTGTTAGTAAACCACCCCTTTTACTGTTTAGCTTGACTTAGAAGCATCTATTGCAATCTTGATTGTTAGTGCACTCCCATTTGGATTGATACCTCAGGACCTAAACAAATCATACTATCAATTGTCTGCAATTTGCTCTCTAGGCTTTTGCTTGTTATTTTCCCATGGCCACTTCAATGAGATAGTTGGAAGACTCATTTCATTTCTTCATGAAGATGCATTGGTTTACACCCCACTATTTTACCATTTCCTTTCTCATTTCCTTTATGGTTACCAAAGAAGTATCCATTTTTAGTTGGCGTTAGTTGAGTACCACATGAAGGACATCAAAAAGAGGACATCAGAAGCTCATAAATGGAAGGGTTATAGAATACAGTTCTTGTTCATCTATCTTGTTTTTATTTTTTATGATGTAAATTAAAGTTAACTTCTAAGTGTTATAAACAACTTTTTTTCTAAACAAGGTGATGAGATTGAGTTTGATGATTACTCAGACACTGCTTAGTTGAAGTTGAACAACGGATTTCGACTTAAGACTATAAACTTTACGTGTTCACTTCAGGTCAACATGTAAGTGTCTATACAACTTGATTGTTTATAACACATACAAGTTGACCTGAAGTGAGAATGTAAGGTTAATACTCTTAAGTCAAAATCCGTTGCTCTGATTCAATAAAGCAGTGTCTGAGTAATCTTATGAATTAATCTCATTATCTTAATACTAAGGAGGTGTTATTGAATCTTGTTTTTATTGTATTTCAATGTAATTGTTTTTCATTGTGTTTTAATAGATTTCATTGAATTCCCAACAACACCTAATGGATTTGAAAGTATTTTAATAGATGTTTTTGATGTATTTTGATTAATTGTTATTTATTTTCAAACCATTTGTTTAATGATTAGAAATATTTTGTTAGAATAAATTGTAGAAATTAAAAACCTAATTCACTAGGTCACGATGAAGAAAAAAATCAATAGTTCACATCCTCGTGAAATTAAATTTCCGACGGAGGAAAAAAGTTGAAATCCATATCTAAGATGACTTTTTCTTTCTTGGGACTAACATAGACGAAGATTTTAATTTGTTCATCATGGTTTCATCGAATGT